>PVKY010013400.1:0-11044 GCA_004027775.1 Bradypus variegatus | reverse complement strand
TTTCCCTTGTATGTGATGGATTGCTTTTCTCTTGCTGCTTTCAGAATCCTCTCTTTGTCTTTGACATTGGATAATCTGACCAGTAAGTGTCTTGGAGTAGGTCTACTGGGATCTATTCTATTTGGGGTACGTTGTACTTCTTGAATCTCTAATTTTCTGTCTTTTATAAGAGTTGGGAAATTTTCAGTGAATATGTCTTCTATTATTCCTTCTGCCCCCTTTCCCCTCTCTTCTCCTTCTGGAATAACCATAACACGTATATTTATACGTTTCATGTTATCACTCAGCTCCCTAAGACCCTGCTCATATTTTTCCATTTTTTTTTTTGCCATCTGTTCTTCTGCATGCATGAATTTGAATGACCTGTCTTCCAGTTCACTGAACCTTTCCTCTGCCTGTTCAAATCTACTGTTGTGTCCTTCCATTGTGTTTTTCATCTCCTCCATTGTGGCCTTCATTCCCATGAGTTCTGCCATTTGGTTTTTTAAGTTTATGAATTCTTCTTTATGGTCATCCAGTGTCTTCTTTATATCCTTCAGCTCTTTTGCTAGATCTTCCTTATCTTTCTTCATTTCACTGAATTTATTTAGTATTAGTTGCCTCAACTCCTGTATCTCATTTGAGCTATTAGTTTGTTCCTTTGGCTGGTCCATATTTTTGTGTTTCCTGGTATGGCTTGTTATCTTAAGTTGTCTAGGCATCTGGTTTTCTTGATTCGTTTATTTTGGAGCTTGTTTTCTATCTTTTACCTAGGGGTTTTCTTGTTGGTTAGCTTTGTTCTCTGGCCTCTGTTATTCAATTCAACTTATTCTAGACCTCTAACTCAGGTTCTATTTAGTTGATCAAAATTTTTCCCCTCTTGTTTTTTCTGTTTCTTTCTCTGCTCTATGTAGCCTTTTTGTGAATGTATCTCCTCAGATATGGTCGACCCTAGTCAGATTTTCCCAGTCTAGTGAGGCCCGGGTCTCATTGGGAGTGTATGGAGTTTTCAATGTTCGCTGCGATCTTGGCTTTTCCTCCAATTCCAAACTTGCATCCAATGTGTGACTGGTTACTGGACACCCCGAAAACTCTGTTTCATATAGTTCTTGGGTAGTTGCCAGCTGCTCTGGGCTCCATCCCCGGCGGCCGCGGTGGCAGCGGCGGCTCCTCCGCAGGGCTCCAGCGGCACAGGCGGTGCGGGCCTGGTGGCTGCGGCGACCACCCTAAAGCCCTGGGGGTGCTGGGGCGGCGAGCGCCCACTCACCTCTGGCACCACGGGCTCAGGTCCCGGTGCAGGCGGCAGCGGCGGCTCCTCCGCGGGGCTCCAGCGGCGCAGGCGGTGCAGGCCTGGTGGCGGCGGCCACTGCCCGAAAGCCTTGGGGACACTGGGGCGGCGAGCGCCCACTCACCTCCAGCGCCACGGGCTCAGGTCCCGGTACAGACGGTGGCGGCAGCTCCTCCACGGGGCTCCAACGGCGTAGGCAGTGCGGGCCTGGTGGCGGCAGCCTAGAAGCCCGGGCAGGCCCCGCCCGAAGCCTCAGCGTCCCCGGGCGTCTCCTAGCTGGGGTCCCTCCTGACGGCGATGCTGGGGGTCTCCTTCCGCAGGTGAGGGAAGAGGAAGTCCCAGGCGGCCTGGAGGTCCTGGCAGCCGCTTCTGCTGCCAATGTCAGGCCTCAACTGTTAATTTTATTGATGGTAACTTGTACACAATGAGTCATTTCTCTCAAGATCCTCTCTTTGTCTTCAGTTTTAAACAATTTGCTTGCATTGTGTCTACGAGGGGATCTCTTTGAGTCAATCCTACTTGGAGATTGCACTTTTTGAGTGTGTAAATTAATGCTTATCATCAAATTTGTGAAACTTTCACTCATTATTTCTTCAAATATTCTTTCTGCTCTTACTCTCTGTCCTTGATTTCTGGGATTCCATATACATACAAATATATATATATGTATGTTGTTATTCCTGATGGTGTTCCACAGAGGTCAGTGATTCTCTGTTTGTTTTTACTCATTGTTTTTATTTTTTTCTTTCTTTCTGTTCCACTTACTAGATAATCTTAATTAACCAGTCTTAAGTGCTTTGATTCTTTTTCTGCTGTTTCAAATCTGCTGCCAATCCCTCTTGTGATTTTTTTTCTTTTCAGTTTTTATACTTTCAACTCCAGAATTTCTATTTGGTTTTTTTTTCCTTGTAATTTCCTTCTCTTTATTAATATTCTATATTTGTGAAACATCATTCCCATAATTTCCTTTATTTGTTTAGACATAGTTTCCTTTAATTCTTGAAACATATTTAAAATAAATGATTTAAAATCTGTCTACTAAGTCCAATATCTGGGCTTCCCCAGGGATAGTTCCTATTAACTTATTTTTCTTTACTGTGTATGGGCCCTATATTCTTAGCATGTCTCATAAATTTTTTTTTAACTGAACATTAAAAATTATATAATGTGGAAACTCTGGAAATCTGATTCCCCTCCATCCCCAGGGTTTGTGGTTCTTGTTATTATGTGTTTGTTTAGTGAATCTTCTGAACTAATCCTGTAAAGTCTGTTTTCTGTCCTGGGTGACCTGTGAAGTCTCTGCTTTTTTGTATATTGATTCTTTTGTCCTGCCTCCTTGCTGTGGTTGCTTGGAGATATGTACCCCAGAAAAACATATTCTTAATCTTAATCCAATACTGTAGGTGTGAACCCATTGCAAATAGGATCTTTTCATGAAGTAACTTCAGTTAAGATATGGCCCAACTGAATCAGGATGGGTTGCAATCCTATTAGTAGAGATCTTATAGAGAAGGCCACAGAGAGAAAAGCAGATGCTGGAAGTTAGTGGAGCCTGAAAGAGAAAGGAGAAAATGCCACTATGTGCATTGCCACGTGACAGAAAAGCCAAGGACCAAGGATCACCAACAGTGAGTCCCAGAATTCCAATCTTCATGGAGAAAGTCTCACATTGCTGATGCCTAGGTTTTGGGCTTCTCCTAGCCTCAAACCATGAGCCAATAGATTCCCATTGTTTAAACCAATCCATTTTATTTTGTTTATTTTGGCATCATGCAACTAAAACACTTGGTAAATTCACTTTAAGTTCTAATAATTGTCTATGGAAACAATCATGTTTTCTGCAAAGAAAGTACATATTACTCCTTTATAGTCTGAGTAATTTCTGTTCTTTTTCTTTTCTTATTGCATTGGATAGAACATCTAGTACAATGTTGAATGGAAGTGCTAAGAATAGATGCCCATGATTTTTTCTTTCTCTTTGGAGGAAAGCATCCAGTTCTTTACTATTCTGTTAAGATGTTAGCAGTACATTTTGTGTAGATGTCTTTTCTCTGTTTGTTATGAAGTTCTGTTCTATTCCTGGTTTTCTGAGAGTTTTTTAGGAGGAATGGATGTTGGATTTGGTCAAATACATTTTGCACACCTTTAAGGATGTTCTTATGTGTTTCCTCCCTTTTTAGGCTTTTAACATGCTGAATTACTTTGATGGTTTTTATTATAAAATCAACTTCACATTCCTTGGATAAACCACATTTGTTCATGATGTATTATCTTTTTGATATTGTTGAATTTTATTGGCTGTAATCTGATTATACAATTTTGCACATATATTTATGAGGGAAGTTTCTATACAGTTATCTTTGCTTGTGATGTCTTTTTTGATTTCACTATCAGGCTAAAGCTGACCCCATAGAACATGTTAGAATGTGTCTCCTTCTTTTCAATTTTCAGGAAGAATTTGTGTAGAATTGCTATTATTTCTTCCCTAAATGTTTGGTAGTGTTCATAAGTAAAACCTTTTGGCCCACAGTTGTCTTCAGGGGAAGATTTCTTAACTACAAATATGATTTCTTTAATAGATGTTGGGTTATTCAGGTTATCTATTTATATTTAAAAGTTTGGCAGTTTGAGTCTTTTAAGGAATTTGTCAACTTCGTCTAAGTTGACAAATGTATTGGCATCAGCTTGTTCTTAATATTAACTTATTTTTTCAATATCTGTAGAAACTAGTGATATTACTTCCCTTTCTCATCCTATAGGTCATTTGTTTCTTCTCTTTATTTCCATCATAAGTCAGACCAGAATTTTTCAATTTAATGATCTTCTCAAATAACCAATTTTTGGTTTCAATGATTTTCTCACTTGTTTTTCTGTTTTCTATATAGTTGATTTCCATTGTGATCTTTATCATTTCTTTTCTTCTACTTATTTTGAAATTTTCTTTTGCTCTTCTTTTCCTATATTCTTAAGGTGGAAATTGAGATCATAGATATGAATTTTTTTCATGTCTAATGTAGGCATTTATTATTCTTCATTGACCTCTGAGAAATACTTATGTTTTAGAAATTTTGATATGTTAGTTTTGATATTTATCCTAATTTTATTTTGTTTTTTCCTTCAGCAGTGGGTTATTTAGAGTGTTGATTAATTACCAAATATTTGGGGATTTTCCATGTATCTTTCTATTATTGATTTCTAATTTAATTTCATTGTCTTTAGAAAACATACCTTGAATGATTCAAATACATAAAAATGTATCAAGACTGGTTTTTGACACATATTTGATCTATTATGGTAAAACTTCCTATGCCTTTGAAAGGATTGTACACTCAGCTGTTGTTGGGTGGAGTGTTCTATAAATACCAATTAGGTAAACTTGCTTCATAAAGTTTTTCAAATCTTCTTTGTTCTTAGAGATATTCTGTCTACTTGTTCCATCAATTATTGAGAGTGGGGTTCTGAAAATTCCAGATATGTATGTATTTGTCTATTTTTCCTTGTAAGTTCTATGAGTTCTTGTCTTATGTGTTTTGTAACTCTCATAATAAATGCATACACATTTAGGATTTTTGTCTTGAGGAACTGACCCTTTTATCATTGTGAAATGACTTTTTTTCCCCCTGGTAATATTCTTTGAACTGGAATTTTCTTGTATATTAATATAGCCCCTCCAACTTTCTTTTGACTATGTTGGCATGGTGTACCTTTTCCATCCTTTTACTTTTAACCTATTTGTATCTTACACTTAAGGTGGCTTCTTTTATATAGCATATATTTGGTTGTTACTTTTTTTTTAACCATCCTGAAAATCTACATACTTTAACTAGAAGTTAGACCATGAGGTTTTATACTTCAGTTAGTGGGTATTATTCCCTCCAGTCCTTTCAGAACTTTCTCTGCCTTTGCTAGGTTCCTCACATGCATGCACTTGTCAGAACACAGCTGAAAACCCAAGGGGAACTGTGTGCATATCTCCAGGGACCTCTCTCTGGGCAGCTCATTCCTTTTTGGTATTGTGCCCTATGAGCTCTAGGTATCTATATTTCATTTTATATATTGTATACTTTATCGTATATATAGGATATATATTACATATTATACATTTTATATTATATTTATACTATATTGCATATTATAAACTATGTTTATATTTTACTGTCTGTGATATATAATATATAAGTCCCTGAGCAACCAAAGAGTATTGGGTTTTTTTGGGAAAAAAAATGTGTAACTTTTCATGATTGAAATACTGCTGCTCAAGGAAAATATTCTATAAATCAATAAGAATACATTTTGGTATTATATAGAGCATTTTTTCTGCACCCAATGCATCTGACTTTGTTTTTAAGTATCATGATATATCCTCCTTAGAAGTATTTGGAGGTTTTTGAAAAACTTTTTTCATTCAGGTTGAATGGGTTGTATACAAGGGTTTTCCTTGTATGTGAAAAAATTATTTTGTTCGCAAATTTAGGTTTTAATTTTGCTATGTGTGTAGTTTATATTCAAAATTATTTTTCTTCAAAACTTGTAATTGTTTTTTTCATGTAGTATCTCATACTAATGAGCAACACAATTTTAATATGATTTCTTGTTGCTTTGTATTTCCTCTTTAAGAAAGTTTTAATTTTTTGTTTGATTTGCTGAATGTCCAGCAGAATTAAGTCTTGGTAAGTGATGTTAACCACTTAAGCTTTCTCTACACTTGGTGCAACTTTTTAAACAAAATAATTATATTTATCTTTATGTCTGAATGATTTTTTTCCTAATCTTTCTTTGATTATTTCTACCTGTGGTAGGCAGAACGTTGCCTCTCCACTCCCCCAAGATGTCCACAGCTAATTCTCAGAACCAATGTGTTAAGTTATACAGCAAAGTGGAATTAACATTGGAAATGGAATTAAGTCTATGTTTTAGTTTGCTACAGGTGCCAAAATGCAATATACCAGAAATGGGTTGGCTTTTACAATGAAAATTTATTAATGTAGAAAACTTACAGTTCTGAGGCTGTGAAAATGTCCAAATCAAGGCATCAATAGGCATTCCAGCAATCAGTCAGGTGGCAAGGCACATGGCATCTGCTGGTCTCTTCCTTCTCTTCTGGGTTTTGTTGCTTCCAGCTTCTGGCTTCAGTGGCTTCCTCTCTGAGCTTCTCTGTGTGACCTCCTCTCTCAGCTCCTGTATCTTTTCTCTGTCTTCTTTGTTCTTTCTTTCTATCTCATGCTCTTAGAAACAGCTCCAGTAATAGGATTAAGACCCACTTGGGGCATGACTCAACTGAAATAACCCATTAAAAAGGTCCCACCTACAGTAGGTCTACACCCACAGGAATGTATTAGCTTAAAGAGCATGATCTTTTTTGGGGTTCATAAAGCCTTCACACATCACAGTTTGCTAATCAGATGACCTTAAAAGAGGAAGCGTATCCTGTTTGTACCAGTGTGCCCAATATAAAAAAATTACATTTTTTCTGTGTTCTCCATCGTCCTAATGTTTTAGTGTGTAATATATTTATCATTTCTCTTACTTCTTGTTCTAGAAGGCTTCTCCCCATCATTTCCTGATAATTCTAATTAAGTGTTTTGCTTTCGACTTAATTAGCTTTTGTTCCCAGAATTATTCATCTTTCCTCTAGGGGCTGTTTTTCTGTTTGTATAGTTTGTTGCTTTGATAAAATTTTCCTGTTTTTTCTCAGCTTTGTTAATACTTTGTTTCTTTTAACAAATAGCTAGATTTAATGGAATCGGTGTCTCGCATGAGTTTTCTCTGCCTTTGTGAGGGTGTTTTACCTAACACAAGTCTTTCATGAATGAGTGCTGTATTTACTGATTCAGAGAAGGTAATTCAGATGGCCTCTCCATTGTCTTCCAGGTCTCTTTGTGTGTTTGCATGTGTGTTTGCGTATGATTCTAGCTCCTTAATTATCTTTTTCAAGATCTATGTAAATTATTTCAATTTCTTGGAATACATGATTCTCATGACAATGAAATTTTTAAGAACACATTTTTCATATCTTTTCATTCAAAAACTAATCTCTCTTAGCAGATGATACTTTTTGTTTGTGATGCTTTTTTTTGGTATTATGAGTAACTGAATTTTAAAGAGAAAAGAAAATCACTTTAGTCCTCAAACAATTGAAGTTCATGCTATCAGGATATGCTTCAAAACTTTAGTCTACAGGTACTTGCAGAAACATTTTCACTGAATAGCAAAAATACTTTTGTCCTTCAGAACAGTCAATCAAGATAGCTCAATGATTTTGGGTAACTAAAATGATAAATGAAATGACAATATGACAGCATTTTCCACCTGGTTTGAGAATTCTGCAGCTCTGAATTTCTACATCTTTTTTTTTCCTACTGTAAACAAGGAACAAAAATTTAATAGATTTAGCTCAACTTTTTTATCTGCGAATTTACTTATCATCCAGGGACTCCTTTGAGCATTCAATTATTCATGTCATCAGAACTATCCCTTTTTTGCTCTGTTAGTAACCAGGCTTATTTGTTGGACCCAGCTCTGGTTACAGACATCTCTCCACCTACTTTGCTCAATCCAAACACCCACCTAAGTGCTTTGGGGCATTAGTGTGAAGAGGACTTCTTTTTATGAATGTGTGTGCATGTTCATGCTTAGTTACGATAAATGTAGTTATACTGCATTAACACCACTTTGGACTTCATTTATTTCAAATTTATTTTTTCTGACCAAGAAGCATCTTTACTGAGTTCATGCCAAAACAGAATTTGCCTGACATTTCATATCTATATTATTTAACTATTTCCCTGCAGTGTTGTTCAGCCACAAACTTGGTCAATGTTTACTAATTTCACCTTTAACTTGTACACACATTTACAAACAGTTAGCTACCACCTCACTGATGCCAGAGTCTCTCAGAGCATGCTCAAAGGAGCACAGGGAGTCACCCATGGGGAGGGCACAGAGGCTGATTGACAATATCAGCGCTGTAGATCCACCGAATAACAGACACACATGGTTCTTACTTATGCTTTCCTGCTCTCTGATAATAGGCAATGACAGGCTCTGAATCATAACGGTTGAACCTAGCAGGGATAATTTTCTACTACAGGTGGCGTGACTGTGCCTAGGGACATATATCTTATTGAGCATTTATCTTCACCTTTATATCACACAAAGTTGAGGCTGTCACTTTCTGGGACAATAAACTTCCTCTAGCTGTGACAGAGTCAAAGCAGATGCCAACAGTTGGAAGCATTTCTGAATTATGTCTTAGGTCTCTTGATCAGGTTCATTTTTTCTCTCCTTTGTTTCACTTTTAAATGAAATGAGTTGGTCTAATCTATATGACTAACAAATGGAACTACTAAAGGGGTAAGCCCTTATTATTATTTTGAGATAATTTAATATATACTATGGGAATATTGTTTTAGTCATATAATAATTACTAATACTTAAAAATCATTGTATAAGCTAAGCATTACTTTAAGTTCTTTAAAATATACTAACTCATTCATTCTTCACAATTAACTTTTGACATTGGTACTATTATTTATCACCATTGTGCAGATGAAAAAAACTGAGGCAAAGAGAGGTTAAGAATATTACTCAAGGTTGCACAGCTATAGTGAAGCTGAAATTTAAATTCTGACTGCACAGCTCCAGAGCACATAATCTTATCTGCTGTGCTAGTCTGCTTACTCAACTTTCATCATATTTAGTTAAATGAACTCTGAATTTGGATGGACTTCCTTTCTGGTTGCCAGGAAATCATTTAGCTGACCCAAACCACAGTGCTTGGGATATAGGTCTGAGTCCAAATCTGAGAACCCCAAACCATGCAACCACAAAAACATTGGGTATCTATTTTGTGCCTTGTAATATTATAAGTTTGCATTTAAAATAACAGTTCCTGTTAGGAATAAATGCAATAATGGGCAATCTAAGGAGGGAACATACCAACAAGCGTTAACATTTTTAATGGCAATGAAAAACTGAGAAGGTATGTCCAGAAACATTAAATTAGTCAATTTGCTTTTGATAGGTGAACACTGAACCTTATTCACCCAACTTACTCTGAAAGTACTTTTAAAATATGCTATTACTCTACTCAATCATCCTTGTTATCTCCTTTAGCAAACAAGAATGGTGAGAAACAATCTCAGTTGATATAGTATGAATAAATCATTTGTGGTTTTGTTTAAACCCATTCCTTAGTGATTGTCTTCAGTTTCAGGGAGCCACACATTCACAATTTTCCATCTCTATGGATAGGATCACTATACTATCAATTCCAGGAAGAGAATGCTATGGGTATGTAGAGTCTGTCACAGGGTGATACTCAGACTTACTCTAGTCCCTAAAATGACTAAATTGAGGGCAGCCAGTAACCAATGAATTATCCTAACATTGATTCATCTGAGAGGTCTTCTGTTCCAATGACTTTTGCTATCATCCTTCCTTTTATCTTTCAGAATTAGTAGCTGTGTATTAAGTCTTATTCTGAGGTTTACCCTTTAACTTCCCCATTATATAACCAGTAACTTTACCTACCAGATGCCATCAAATGCTAAAAACAAGTCTGAGTACTTTGGTGCCATGATACAACTGCTCCATTCTTAAGCCTCATCTTATATCCTGGTACCTTATATTTCATGTGTATGAGTTTACATATTATAATTAGTTCTTATCAGTGAGACCCTGCAATACTTGTCCTTATGTGTCTGGCTTATTTCACTCAGTATACTGTCCTTGAGGTTTTGATATCAACCCATTTTTTTTAAGATGGTTTTGTTCACACCCCATACATTCCATCCTAAGTAAACAATCGATGGTTCTCTGTATGGTCACATATTTATGTGTTCACCACCTTAACCACTATCTATATAAGGGCATCTACTTTTCTTCCACAAGGCAGGAGGGAGAGTCAAAGAAGGTAGAGAGGGAAAAGGAAGAGGAGAAAAATGACAGCTAGGAAGTAGCAAAAGAAAAAGTAACCTTAAATCAAAGTAGGGTAAACAGTCAGACAACACCACCAATGTCAAGTGTCTAACATGCCTCCCCAATCCCCCCTTCTTATCTGCATTTACCTTGGTATATCACCTTTGTTAAATTAAAGGAAGCATAATACAATGATTCTGTTAATTGCAGTCTCTAGTTTACATTGATTGCATCCCTCCCCCCATGCCTCCCCATTTTTAACACCTTGCAAGGTTGACATTTGCTTGTTCTCCCTTGTAAAAGAACATATTTGTACATTTTATCACAATTGTTGAACACTCTAGACTTCACCAAGTTACACAGCCCCATTCTTTATCTTTCCTCTTTTCTTCTAGTGTCTCACATGCTCCCAACCTTCCTCTCTCAACCACATACATAGCTATCTTTGTTCAGTGTACTTAAATTACTGTGTTACCATCTCCCAAAATTATGTTCCAAACCATACACTCCCATCTTCTATCACTCTGAAGTGCTCGGTTTAGTATTTCCTGTAGGGCAGTTGTCTTGTTCACAAAGTCTCTCATTGTCTGTTTGCCAGAAAATATTTTGGGCTCTCCCTCATATTTGAAGGAGATAGGATTCTTGGTTGGAGGTTTTTCTCTTTCAGTGTCTTAAATATATCACACCACTTCCTTCTTGCCTCCATGGTTTCTGCTGAGAGATCCGCATATAGTCTTATTAAGCTTTCTTTGTATGTGATGGATTGCTTTTCTCTTGCTGCTTTCAGGATTCTCTTTTTGTCTTTGACATTTGATAATCTGATTATTAAGTGTCTTGGTGTAGGCCTATTCAGATCTA
>PVKY010013399.1:0-11044 GCA_004027775.1 Bradypus variegatus | reverse complement strand
TTGCTATTCTGGACATTTCATATAAATAGAATCATACAATAAATGGGCTTTTGTGTCCGGCTTCTTTTGCTTGGCATAATGTTTTCAAGGTTCATCTGTGTCCTATCATGTATCAGTGCTTCATTTCTTTTTATTGCCAAATAATACCCCATTGTATGGATATACCATGTTTTATTTGTTCATTATCAATTGATGGATATTTGGGTTTCCATTTTTGCTATTATGAATAATTCTGTTGTGAATATCTATGTACATGTTTTTGTGGACATGTTTATATTTCTCTTGGGTATATACTTAGGAGTGGAATTGCTATGTCACATGTATATGCTAATTGTGCTTAACCTTTTGAGAAACTGTGAGACTGTCTTCCAAGGTGAATGCGTCTTTTTAAATTCCCACCAGCAGTGTATAAGGGTTCCAATTTTTCAGTATTCTCACCAACACTTGTTATTAACTGTCTTTTTCATTACAGCCACCCTAGTGGGTGTGAACTAGTTACATTCCTCTCATAGCTTATGACAGTGAGCATAGCCTCTTGGGCTTGTTGGGCATTTGTATGTCTACTTTGGAGAAATGTCTGTTCAACTCCTTTGTTCACTTTTAAATTGGGTTGTCTTTTTATTATTGAGTTGTAAGAGTTCTTTATGTATTCCAGATACAAGTCCCATATCAGATATATAATTTGCAAATTTTTTCTCCCATTCTATGGGTTGATTTTCATTTTCTTGATGGTGTCTGTGATGGTTAGGTTCATGTGTCAGCTTGGCCAGGTGATGGTGCCCAGCTGTCTGGTCAAGCAAGCACCTACCTATCTGTTGCTGTGAGGACGATTCATGGGCTTAAATCATCAGTATGTTGATTGCATCTGTGGCTAATTACATCTGTAGTTGGCCAAGGGGAGTGTCTTCTTCAGTGAGAGACATTTAGTCTAACCAATGGAAAGCTTTAAGGGGGGAGGTGGTAGCTTCAGTGGACAGAAGAGAGAACTTCCGTCTGTACTTTGGCCAACCAGACTCTCCTGGGGAATTCAGTGAAGACCTTCATCAAGTGCCAGCTCGCAGCCTGCCCTATGGAATTTGGACTCCTGCACCCCCACAGTTGTGTGAGACACCTTTATAACATCTCATAATGTTTACAGATATCTCCTATTGGTTCTGTTTCCCTAGAGAATCCTGACTAGCATTGTGTGCTTTGCAGCAAAAATATTTTTAATTTTGATGAAGTCCAATTTATATATTTTTTCTTTTGTTGCTTGTGCTTTTGGTATATAATCTCAATTGCTAATCAAAAGGAATCAATATTTACACCTATGTTTTTCTTCTAAGAGTTTTATACTTTTATCTCTTACTTTTAGGTGTTTCAACCATTTTGAGTTAATTTTTGTACAGGGCATGAGGTAGGGATACAAATTCTTTCCATTGTATATGTATATTTTAGTTTTCCCAGCAGCATTTGTTGGAGACTTTTTTTCCCTTTTAGTAGTTTCCTAGCTGCTAGAACATAAATACAATAGGTGGTTTAACAACAAAAAATTATTGGCTCCTGGTTTTGAGGCTAAGGAAAGCCCAAAATCCAGGTGTCAGCAAGGCAAAGCTTTCTCCCTGATGACTGTGGTATTCTGGCGCTGACTGCTGGTGATCCTTGGCCGTTGGCTCTTCTGTCATGTGGCAATGCACATGGTGGCATTTTTTCCCTTTCTCTTCTGGGTTCCCTTCTTTCAGCTTCTGGCTGCTTCCTGTGGCTTTTCTTCGAAGCCCAATTTCCTTTGTTTCTAAAGAGTTCAGCCATATTGGATTAAGGCCTAGACTCTTTCCATTGGGGCACACTTTAACTAATAACATCTTCAAATGTCCTGCTGACAAATGGGATCACACCCACAGGATCAGGGGGCTGGGACCTGAGCATGCCTTTCATGGGGATATGATTCAGTCCCAAAATTCCTATTGAATGGTCTTGTTGCCCTTGTCAAAAATCAATTGATCATAAATGTGCAGGTTTATTTCTGGACTCTGAATTCTATTCCACTGACCTGTACACCTGTCCTTATGACAGTACAACACTGTCTTGATTACTGTTGTTCTGTGGTAAGTTTTTCTTTTTCAAGATTGCTTTGGCTATGCTGCATGTTTTGCATTTCCACATGAAGTATAGGATAAGCTTTTCAATTTCTGCAATGAAGCTAACTGGAATTTTGAGAAAAGTTTCTACTTTTTAAAACTCCCACAAAACTCCCTCCCCAAATATAAACATTATACCTCCCTCCCAAAAATATAAACATTCAGCCATTAATGAACTTTGAAATAACTTTGATAAGAAAGACACAAGATTGAGCAGACGTTCTCCCCTATTATCAGATGTGCATCCTGGGAAAGTCATTGGGCTTCTTGGGATTTATTTCTATTAGGACCAAGGAAAGGCAAGCTACAGAGTGAGAGAAGAATCTGCAATACATATATCTATCCAAGGAATTGTATTCAGAATCCTCACAAATCAGTAAGACAAAGACAGACGACCCAATAAAAAATGGGCAATAGACTTGTACAGGCACTTGTTAAAAGAGGATATATAAATTAAAATGTGCTCACCTGTAGACTAAAAAAATGCCCCCCCTCCCCACAAAGATCTTTTATGGTGGAAGATGTGATTAAATTAAGGACCTGGGGGAAGAGCTCATCCAGGATGATCTGGATGGCCCCTAAATGCAATTACATATGTCCTTATAAGAGAGAGGCAGAGGGAGTCTTGACACAGACACACGAACACAGAGAGTGGCATACAGACAGAGGCAGAGGTTGGAACTATTCAGCCACAAGTCTAGGAATACTGTCAGCCACCAGAAGGGGGACAAGGCAAGGAACAGAGTCTCCCAAGAGTTTCCAGAGAGGGAGTGCATCCCTGCCAACACTTTGATTTCAGATTCTCCAGAACTCAAGAGAATAACTTTATGTTGTTTTAAGAGTAAATTGGTACAGCAGCCCTAAGGAACTGATACACCACCTTTAATAATTACCAGGGCTAAGCGAATTGAAAGCACAATATGATACCTCTACCCACCCTCCAGAAAAGCTAACATGAGAAAGATGATTTTAAGCATTGGTGAGGATGTGGAACCATTTGGACACCCATATGTTGCCGGTGGATTGTACCATTACAACTACTTTGCTAAATGGAGTATCTTCTGAAACTGAGTAGATGCTTAAACTATGGTTCAGTTGTACGCTTTTAGATGATATACCCAAGAGAGATGCATACTTTCATCCCAAGTCATGAATGTAAGGATTCATAATAGCACCCATTTGTAATAGCTCCAACTTGGAAGCAACTCAAATGTCCATCAACAGTAGGATGCCTATGTTCACAGTGATGTATCCCTATTATGGAATATTATACAGCAATGAAAATGAAGGCACTACAGCTTCACACAGCAGCATGGATGAATATCACAAACTTAAAGCATTAAGACAAATGGAGCCATACACAAAAGAGTATATACTGTTCGATTCTATTTATAAAAAATTTCAGGAACAGGCAAACTCATCTAAAGTGGTAGAAGTCAGGATAGTAGTTCCCACTTGGAGAGAGTAAAGACTTGGAAGGGATATGTGAGGTTAGCTTCTACTAAAATTTTATTTTTTAAAAAAAGTGATCCAATTAATAAAATCTGTCTTAATTCATAGGGTTGTCTCACTCATTTATTCATTTACTTAACAAATATCTCCTGACCTTTTATTATTTGCTAGGAACTAATCTAGTATTAGGGTTATAGCAGTAAACAAGACAAAGTTTCTGCCCATAGAGAGTTGACATTCAAGTGGTTCTCCTCCAAATACTGTATTATAATGTCACAGTGTTGGCCCCCAATGACTTCTGCCTCATGGATCTGGATTTGGCCATGTGTCCTGCTCTGACAAATGAGTCATTAGCAGAGGTGATGCAAGCAGAGGCTTTAAAAAGTGTTTGCACATAGGCACTTTAACTCTTGGGATGCTCCTTTTTGGAAACCAGCTGCTCTGCTGAAAAAGAAGCTTGGGCTCAAGGACAACTACTGAAAGGCCACATGGAGGAAGCGCCTGGAGGCTGAGAGTCCATCTTGGATGTCCCAGCCCCAGCCAAGCTCCCAGGTCAATGCAGCCACATGAGTGCACTCAGCCACAGGACACCACAAAACTGAGCCCAGTCAACACACAGCATTGTGAGAAATAATAATAAACCATTGTTTTTTAAGTCACTCAGTTTTGGGGTGGTTCGTTATACAACATTACATAAGTGAAACAGATAATAAATGGGTGAATAAATAAAGAACATTTCAGAGCATGATTTGGGCTATAAAACAGTAAACAGAATAATGGTATAAAGAGTAACTGAGGGGAATTTTCAGAAAGGCTAGTGTGGGAACATTTTGAAGAATTTAAAGTCATATACACTTGTAAGATATTACCATAGTGTTCTATGCAGAAACTGAAGACTTCACTATTTCTTGTTAAGAGTGTTTGCAATGTAATGTGGGGGGTCAACAATAGAGGAAAACACTGGACTTGGAGTTAGAAGAGCTATACTTGAGTTAAGATACTGCTTTTGATCTTGGCCAAAGCTCTGCTCCTTTTTCAGCCTCAGTTTCTTCATCTCTAAAATGGATTGCTGGAGAGGTTGCAGTTGGTATTGTAAGTGAAAGTACCCCAGTGTTTCAAAATGCTATTTTTATGAAAAGCATTTCTATAAAAACAAAGACATTTTGACCACACATTTGCTTCCTGAGGCTTCTGCTGCATCCACAAAATGACACATTTAAAGTCAGTGAAATAAATGTTCCTGCCATGGCCACAGTCTTTGCACATTCTGCTGCATGGTCTATGTTGTACATTAGCCTTTTTAATTTATTTTAGCAACCATTGGGACCGTGGGGCTGCAGTTTTGAATAATCCACGAAGTTGTCACTGAAAGCTAGTATTCTCTATGCTGATAATGAAGAAAAACGCCAATGAACAACCTTATTAGTGAAAAAAGCAACACAATCAGAAGCCTCTATCCCATTAGGAAAAAACTCAACATATGTAATGTCACATTAATAAATACTGCATGTGCAAAGTGTACCTTGCATTAACAGGAAATTCCCCAATGGAAAAGAAAACTGATTTGTTTTTAAATTTTTATCTACTTCTATTTTCTTCTTTAGATTCTGGTTAGGATTTTTCCCCCTCTTCTCTTATACAAAAAATGTAAGTTTGAACAATAAATGAATCATTCTCTAAACCAAACAGCAAAATGAGAAACAAAATGCAGAAAAAATAGGAGGTAAGGAAAAAAAAATAACAAATTGATCATTAAAAGGAAAAAGATGCAAGAGATAAAAGAGAGGGAGGCAAGCCCAGCATCTACCATATCGGGCTTCAGTGCAGATGTAAGTATAAAATGCTCCACAAGTCCTGTAATTGAGAAAATCTATCAAGTGGCCTGACAGCTGCTCGGGCATTTCCAGAAGCGATAAAACTCGAATTTATTTCACTCCTAGAAAAGGGGCAGTATCACCTTCTGGCGGCTTTAATGAAATGCCATAAAATTCGAGGAAAAACTGTGTTGTAAAGTCATAAAAAGGTAGTCGGAAGTGGATTGTTTGAGATGCCGAAGGAGGGCTTGCAGCGGCTGAACAGTGACCGGAGGGGGTCGGAGGCCTCTCCGCGTGGTCGCGAGCGAGGCCGCGCTGGGATCCTGACCCTCGCGGCCCGGGCTGGAGGCCGGTGGAAAGCGCTACCGGATACGGAGCGCCGCTTGCGGGCTTCCCTTTGGCTTTACCCACCCCAGGACTTGGGAGATGGCTTCGTCTCTCTCTGACTTTTCCAGTGGCCTAAGAAGCCCTTTTGGAGGGCTTTTGTATTTTGCTGAGGTGGCCAACAGGAGCACTCACCTACATTTCCTTGGAGAGAAATAGTGTGGTAGATTGTAGTGGGTGGTCCCCAAACAGGTGGTCGCCTTTCAGAACTGCAGAGTTGGGTAGGAGGCTTCAATCTACTGCTCTTGAGGCAGGACTCAGAGCCAACACAACTGGACATCCATATGCTGCTTTAGAATGTGACTATCCAGGGCTTGGCCCACACCCAGTCCTCTTCCAGTTCCCTGGTCCCTGGTTCTACCATCTGATGTTCTACCAGTCTGCTTTTCCTACTAGATTCTGAGCTACCACAAAAGCAGAGATTGTCTCTGAGTACCCTCTTTGTCCCCTTGGAGTCTTTTGTCACACTTTGCACATAGTAGGAACTCAGCACATGTTTCTACAGAAAAGAAAATTTCTCGGGAAATTTCAGGTAATGTCTTTGATTTTTGAATCACTTTTGTGATATCAGCTACTGGTAGCATGAACTAAATTCATTTAAGATTATAGTTTAGGAAGCATTTGCATAGTATTTCACTTTACATTTTTTAAGTTTAATAAAGTCGCATTCAATCTATATAAAGAATTCTACTTCAAAGATAAATAAACAGAGGCGCTGAGTCTTAAAGTCAGAATTTCTCTGGTCAGTCGAGCTTTGTGCAAAGATTATGATGTGAAACTGTAAACACTGAGAACAAAGCATTGATATGTGAAGATGAAGACATGCCTAAGAGAAAATGATATTCAAAAAGAGAGGGGGGAAAAGAAAGGTATTCTAAATGGTGACAGCTGTAAGAAAAATTTTAGTAGAGACCTCTTGAAGATGTCCTAATCAAAATTAAAGCAAATGATTAACTAACTAAAAAAAAAATGTGATGCTCTAGGGACGGTGCAAAGAAGGGAGAGGATCAATAAGGCTAATGAAGGCAAAGAAAATAAAAATGGATTGGGAGCTTTGAAAATGGGAATTAGTATTTTTTTCCCCTTGGTGCACTGATAGCCTTGAGCAGAGGACATGGAGGGGAAATTTTTGCAGAACTGGCTTGACCCAAATCATAGGTTAAAGCAATGTCAGTAAGAATGTCAATCTTTGGAAAATCTTGTGTGTGCTTTCATTGAGTTATGACTGTCACTTGAGCAGTGTCTTCAGTGGAATAGGATATAAATTTCCCCAAGGCAAGAGCGACTGTTTGGAAGCCAACAAAGTTTAGTGATCATCCCTTCATTTTTCTACTCTCAAGTCCTTTGTCAGCTTCAGAACTGGGAAGTCAGCTATTAAATTAGAGATGAAATAATGCCAGACTCCAGATGTGGCTGCCTCACATTCCTGACTTTAGCCACATGTGCCCAAGCTATCACATTCATCATGATTAGAGTGAAAGTGCTTGGAAAGCATCATATAAAACACCCATCGGAATCCCCACTCCCAAGCCACTCATGCAGGGAGACTTGCCTACAAAGTAGAAAATCACTGATCAAAGAGCAGGGTGTAATGGTGAAGGCTCTTCGAAAGTCCTGTAAAAGGAAGGATACATTTTTTTAATGGACAATTGATTCCAGCTCTAGGTTCCAATTATCAACATTAGATCAAATTTAAAAAGCTCTTTGCACAGCCATATTTAAACAGCTACCCCCAGTCTCGCAGCTATCCTGCTTTCTTAGCACCAAATTTACCCTTGCTAAACTGCTCTCTGTAGTGGGCAAAGCCTTCCCATTCCCCCCATCTCCCTTCTCCCACTTTTGGTCAGTGGAAAGCTTGAATTGGCACCAATTAGTATGAGAACTATGCTAAGTGTATGGAAGCATGGAAGGATGTTGGATTGCATTACTTCATTTTACTTCATTGCATTGTTTTTATGAGACCTTGAGGGGTTCATGGAGGTGGTTTGGGGGTGCAAAGCAGGCTGCATTGAAGTCCTACTGCAGGCTTAAGGGCACCTAGGCACAGTTATCTTGGTCTGCATGATGATACAAAGAAGTCACAGATCATCACTGCCCCACCAATTGGAATCTGTACGTTATCCATCTCTCACAATTGGAGGTGAGACTGGGCATAGGTCTGAGAGCCTGGCAGCTTGTGTTTGGATCTGTGGAAAATGAGTCCTTGCTTTTGGTCATTTCCTTAGCAGCCTGCAGTCCACATTAACTGTAACTGGTTCTGTCAGGTGTGAGTTGAGCTGCTGTGGGAACATGATTGGGAAGGGGTGAGTTGTGTCTGGTATATAGTATAAAGGTTATATTTACCAGGAATGGTTTTATTTAGAGCCATAACTATCCCCTGAGAATTCTTTGCTCAAAGAGCAATTTTTTGTTGAATGAAGTGATAATCCCTAGATTGAATGGTCCCTTCTCACATTAATTAAAACAAAATGGGCAACAACAAAAATGGTCACGTTTAGGCCCTAGGTGCTTTTATGCTGACCAAGCACAATAGGTCACTTCTGAAAATCCCCAGACAACATTAAGGCAAGATGGCTTATTTGAAAAGAAACTTTAGAATATTCTAATATTTTTAATTGGTGTTCCGCTTCTGACATAGGCCAGGCATTATTCTCAGAAATGTTTTCTAATAATGTTCTTCACCTTGACAGTGTGGAAAATCTTCAACCCCCATCCTATTTCATAGCGAAAGAGAAAGAGGGAGAGAAGGAATCATGAACAATTTTACTTCATTTGTAAGTTGAGGAGACATTTTTCAAATGCATTCTCTCGAATCCAGATCCATATAACAGATGCTCTCAACTCCCAAGCTCCTTCCATCTGTAATTCAGTTTCCTTCTAAACGTGATGCTGACATCTGTTGCAGTGCAGATACCTACCCAATACCTGCAATTTCTCTGTCAAGCACAATGTCATGTGAAAGACTATGAACTTTCCAGGGATGGGGAGCAGACACTGAACTCTGCAGGGTTGTAAGCAGAAAGAAATTTAATGTCTCTTTCATAGTTCTGATGCCTCAGCATCTTTTCTCTCTGACACTGAGGCTCTTGTTAAAGGTTTTCAAGGAAGCATAAAGTGTTTATTTAATAGTGCAATTAATTGTTTTAGCTTCACTCTGGAGCTGCCTCAAATCAGCACACACTAAGACTTCATAGGGAGCCAGAAATTGTCTTCAGATTCCCCCTGACAAGGAGGATTAGATAAATTACTGCACAATTCTCTAAAGTATCTTTAAAAAAAAAAAAAGGCAATGCACTGTATGTTGCATTTAAAGATGCTGATCTTTGTCTTTTTTCATTTTTACCCTCTTTTCCTAGCATTACTGTAAACAAAGACTATTTCAGGGATCTATTGAGTCCAATCGTTCCATCATTAAGTAAGTCATTAAACAAATATTTGTCAAGTCTCTGTTTTGTGACCAGAATTGTGCCAGGTGCTGGATATAGAAAGGTTGCTGTGACACAAGACCCATCTTCAGGGCATTTCGGTCGTGTTTCATTTTAGAAAAAAGCCTCTCATCCAGGCTCCAAGGGGTGAATGAAGATAGAATTTTATATCATCAAAGGAAAGTTTACTAGTTCTGACAACAACCTAAGCATATGATTGGGTTAAATATTCTTCTTTTAGCAGGATAATGTTTTTGCTGCTTCACAGGAAAGCAGGGATCTTTGCTGTATACTTGCTATATAAAACATATATGCTACATGGAACATTCCTCTGACCCTTTCTACCTCTCCCATTGCAGACAATTGGCTGACCTCTGAAGCATGACCCTTAATTATCCATGTCATTTCTTTAGGTAGCTTTGCTGGAGCTACGTAAGAACCATGAAATCATCCAGGCCTTTCAAAAGGTTTTCACAGCGTTTAACTTGGACACCTCCTCCGTCAATTACTGTCATTTCAGTATCGCACAACACCATCAAAGGGCTCAGTGGACAAGTGGACGTGTGGCTGGTGTCACTTTGTACTGACTCAGGGATGAGTCTTGCTATGAGAGCCAGCCCAGCTGTGACTGGCAGTAGGAAGACAAGGAGGATACGGTGGTGGGCTGTGATCACAAAGCTGCTTAAAGGTGGGTCTGGGGTAAAAGACAGAGTTTTAAATTGCCCATATAATTTCTCAGGAAGTGTCCTCTAAATAAGAGGTTGCAAACTGTTGGCTCTGGGCTGAACCTGGCCTGTAGATTGAGCCTGTGCTGTAAAAAAAGTTTTATTTTTAATTGGTTGCCAGCATGTAAAAACAGAGCAATTTCTTAAAAAAAAATCTGTCTTCTTTCTAAAAACTGGAACATCTGGCAACATGGGGTCTGCATTGCTACATGGTAAAAGAGAGCTGGAGCTGAGTTCTGGCCACCTCCTTAGATGGGACATGTACTTTTCACATAACTGCAGTCCCCACTACTCCATATCGTTTCACATTCAGCCGTTATTCATTTACCTGCTTGGTCCCCTGGTCTCCATGAGTCAGTTGAACAGAAAGCATTTTCAGTCAATCAGTTAATCAAAAAGTGTTTAGTGGGTCACTTCTCCATGTGCTTGTTAGGTATTGTAGAAGAAGCAAAAGAGATTCTTGTCCAAATGAGGAAGAGAGCAATAAGTGAGACAATCAGAGACATGGCCTGGAAGAGATCCCAAGTCAACATAAGTAGTAAGAGTAGACAATGTCATTGATGTTCTTAGTCATTCGGCTTCTGTATTTTACTACATCTATTTCCCAGAAAAAGAGAGAGAGAGAAAAAAAAACATTTCTCTTTACTGAAAAAGAAGTTCTTAGGAAGTTTAGAATGTAGCTGTTTAACCCATCTAAATGCAAAAGGCATTGGTATCCTTATCACATTTTCTAGAAAATCTTTTTGTTATGCAGAAATAAGAACCCAATCCCAGACAATAAGTATTATTTACCCCTGGGAGAATATATAAAAGAAATGACACTGAAGAGACTATAGAGATTTGGAAGGATTAACAATCCTAGTTCTGTTCTGCAACTCTTTGGGGCCCACACAGAAAATCTAATGCTCAAAAAGGATTGTAATTGTTGACAAAGACCTGGGCAATGTTTTAAAATTCTAAGTTTAATTTAATATCGACTCTTTGGCTAGACTTGTGGTCTGGGTTTGCTTCATGAGAGGAAGGTTGCCATAGAAAGCAGAAAGGTCAAGGTCTTACTGGCATTAAATAGGGAACAGTTGGCTACTTTCCATAGGAGTAAACTCATAGTCCATTACGCCACCACATTG
>PVKY010013398.1:0-11045 GCA_004027775.1 Bradypus variegatus | reverse complement strand
AAAAAAAAAAAACAAAAAAAAACAAGTCTGACACGCAAAGTGCTGATGATTGCGTGGGAAATGGGGAGTGGGCCGGCACACTGGCATGTAAACTGGCACAGTCCTGGAGAGCAACCGACAATGCATGACCAGGATGAAGAGACAATATCCTATGACCCAGCAATTCCGTTTCTAGGAACCTGACTGGAGAAACTCTCAGACACTTGCACAAGGATATATGCCTGGAATGTTCTCTGCAGCACTGTCTGCAATTGTACAAAGTAGACATAATCAACAGTCCATTGGTTGTATGACTAAACTGTGCCTTATTCACACAATGGGATATCATACAGTTAGTAGATCATCATGTATCTACACAGATGAACCTCAAAATACACTGTTGCATGAAAAAAGCAAGCTGCAAGGTAAGTCTACAGTATGATGGCACTGATGACATTTTTTCTTCCTGGATATGTATGCACACATTTTCACAAGTGAAAAAGAATGCAGGAGAACAATCACAACATTTTCAGGAGAAAGGTGGAAGTGTATAAGGACAGTGAAGCATGGCAGTTGAGAGCACGTCTCTGCAGTTCTTAGGCTGCTTGCTGGGAGTGGGACCCTGGTTCAACTGACCCAGGTCTCAGTTTCCTCAACAATAATATGGAATGAAAACCAAACCTACAAGATAGTATTATTAGGACAAGTCAATGAGATGAAGTGGGTAAAGCAGTTAGCACTGTGCCTAGCACAAGTAAGACAGCAATAAATGCTATTTGCTGCTGTTACTGTCATTAATAGCGGCAAGAACTGCACCTCTTATTTCCTTGCTATTGCCTCAGAAGATCTTCTGTATTTTTAGCTCAGGGGTCAACAAACTTTTTCTTAAAGGGTCAGATAATAAATATTTTAGGGTTTGCAGACCACACAATCTCTGTCATACAACTGCTCAACTCTGTGCTTGTGTATTCAAAAAGCAGCCACAGTCAAAAAGTAAGCAAATGGATGCAGCTGTGACCCAAAAAAATTTTATTTACAAAAACAGGCAGCAAGCCAATGTTACCTATGAGCTAGAATTTGCTCACCCCTGATCTAGACAATTGTATATGCTATTTGCATGTTATCTGCATATGTTTACGAGGACTGTGAAATATATTTTAAAATTAAGAAGATATGACTCCTACACTTGGTAACAGGCACTTCTTTATTTTCCCTCTTCCCTGTTGTATTCTCTGTAACTGATCTAGCAGCCCCATAAATATCCAGCAGACACAGAACAATGACAGAAACTCAGAATATATCAAACGTCATAGGAAAGCTTCAGCAAGCCATAGTTTTAGTACAGGCCTTCGGCCTTTATAAATGACCAAAAGCTAGTGGCTTCTAAGACAAAGAAAACAATAAGGAAAAAAGAAACCAAGTTTTCATTTTGGTCTTAGTTTCTTTTCTGCCCTCACCGTTTTCTAACTTGCTATGGGAAATTAGTGATGAGGAAGTAAGAGTATACTGCCATTCCTTTAAACATGCTTATAACTCATTCATAAATCACTTTCCAGTACCATAATTACTCGAGGCTCTCTAAGAACCACTGGTAATCACGCCCAGGACAAGACTGCACATTCTTCCTAGCAGCCTGTGTCTCTGGAAGAGTCCAGCTTCCATACTGTTTCTGCTCAGCCACCCCAGCACCCTGGGCTGCCGTGAGAGCTGAGTCAAGAGGCAGCAGCGTGAAGGCTGGCTCCCAGCTTGGGAATCCGATGCCGCCCTCTGGGAGTGTGGGGCTTTACGACCCAGAGGACCCCAAACCAGCGTCTACTCACCTGCAGCTGGAGGCTCAGTGCCCTGTGCCTCACAGCTGAGACGTGGAGGGCATGGCCCTCACGGGCCCCTTCCAGTCTCCGCCTCCACTCCTTCCACCACTCCCTGCAAAGAGCAGATTGAACACGGAGCCTATCAGAAAACAAGCACTTTGAGTACTCAGACCCTGCACTCAAGACCCTCTCCCTCATGGGTGCCACCTCCAAATTGACATCTGTTAGACGCACTGTTGAAAACAAAATTATCGAGACACAGTCCTAGAGCTGATAATTCTGGTTGCAGATGGATGGGTCCTAAGGTCAGAAACAGCCTTAGACACTGTAGACATGCCCTAATTGGGCCTACATGGTTTCTTAAAAATATATATAAAATATTGCCAACATTTAAAAATCAGGAGATTTCATAGAATCATCTGCAAAATCAGCAGCTCTGGTTACATTGGGCTGGACCAACCAGCAGTGGTCTTTAGCTTTCCAGTCTCGATGTACCCTCCCCTTTGGGCTATCCTGGCCAGTTTCCATATCAGTCTTAGGTTCTTTTTCTGCTCTCATTATTTTCTAATTTGCTGTAGGAAAACAGCAATGAAGAAATGAGGGTTTGCAACCTGTACTTTTTTGAAGCACCCACTTTTCCCAGTCACTCTAACCCACAAATATCTCTCCTTTTCCTCCTAACCTGGGCAAGGCTTCCTTGCATAACTCACTTCAAAAATTCAACCTGTCTTACATTATCACCTATCTTAATCTTTTTTTAATTTTTCATGCATTTTTTATTGTGAACTTTAACATATATATGTAACAGTGATAACTTTCAAAGAATGATTTAACAAGTAGTTAGCAAATTTCAAATAATCTTATGGGTTACAGTTCCACAGTTTCAGTTATTTCCATTAATGTAAAATATAACATATACACAGAAAGGTATTAACTTTCAAAGTACAGCTCAACAAGCAGTTACATAGGTAATTTAAAAAAGTGTTATGGGTCACAGTTCCACATTTTCAGTTCCTTATTGTGAAATATATTACCTATCTCTTTAAACACAAAGGAATTATAAGTTCCCTCAGTGCAACCCCAGCACACAATACAGTTACCAGGAATATTTCCTTGATCCCTCAATATACACTGAATAAATGAATTTATTATATAAAAATATCTCCAATAGACTCTAGTAGAATGGCATACTTACTAAGCATTTTAAAATACTTGCTGAATAAATTTTAAATAGCTCCTTTATATTTAACACCGTTGGCAATGCTGATCAGATGCAACACAGGGCTGCAATTCAGAGATTGAGCATCGGAAAGATGGTTTTGCTAGTTACAACTTGTATGAGCTCAAGCAAGTTACTGAACCTTTCCAAGCCTTAGCATCCTTATCCCTACTTAGTTCATATTTTATGGCAACGATTAAATTAGATACTTTATGTAAATAAAGTTAACATACACAAAATTAGCACAGGGTTTATAATGTAGTAAATGCTCAGTGTTAATTATGATTATGTAATAACCCGGCCTTATAGCTGAACAAGTTATCAGTAAATACTTAGGATGCATTAATTATGTTCAAAGCATTATTTTAAGGTGGGATGTAATGCTGCGTTACACTAGCATAAAACAAGGCTGAGGGACAATTATGGCTGCTGATGTGTAGGGCTGCTGGGTGCACTCACCGCAGAGTACTCCGCTGCCTGAACTGCAGGGCGGTGTTCTGCATCTGAAGTTTGGTCCTGCCAACAACCACGTAGATCAACCAGGACTTCCAGGCCTGGCGCATCTTTTGCTTTGCATCTAAATCCACCAAAGAGATTTTTTAAAAGAGAGGGAAAGGGGGGAAAGAATGACTGTGTGTTATGATAGCTCAAGTGCTATCTCTACACAGCCCTACTTTGAGTACCTAAAGCCTCCTTCAGTCTTCGAGTGCACCCTGCTGGTAAAGTTGAGAAGTGCAACTCAAAGATGCAAATAAAGAATGCTTACGTAAGTGATGACACTTACAAAACATTTAAAGGAAATGCAACATATTGTATCATTCAGAAATTCTTTACTTAAAAGGTCTTTATGTTTTTAGAGGTGTATTCTGAAATATTTATAGGTGAAACGATGTGAACAACACAGGAAGTGGAAAAGTGAGTGGGGATATATTTCATAGTTGTTGACAAGTGAAATAAAAGAATAAAGGAAAGTTTAACATGTGGCTTCCTCAGCCCACCCCAGAATCAGGACAAGCATATTGCTGTGGTTTAGACAAGCCGAGTCTGAATACTGTCCCATCACTAATTAGCTAAGTAAACCTGCACAAGTTCCTCATCTGTAAAATCACACTTACTCTCCTTGGAGGTATGTACAGTGTAGAAAGTAAGTGAGATAATCTATGAAAAGCGCTTCTAATAGATGCTAATGGTTCTTTTCTGAGTATGCAACCCAGGAATCTGCCTGAATCATCTTCCCCGTGATTCTGATACATGTGACAATTTTAAGACCATGCTCCTCCCTTAAAGCCTAGAAAGTTTTTGATAGCGCAGGACAGAATAGACACTGCCTGGGGTCTGTGGGCATGGCCTGAAACAGCTGTCAGGTGTCTGAAAGAATTCACTTTAATCTTAGACAGTCAAGTGACTTTTGCCTTCTACTTCACGATAGAGCTGTATTCATTGTCACTATAAGTAACAATATAAGACAGCATAATACATATTGTTTTCAAGCCTTTATGTTACATTCACAAGGAAGAACATATTCCGCATCATAAAATCAATCTTAAATTTAAAAAGGCTTCATCATACTAAGTATGGTGTTCTATGATCACCATGAAATAAACTAGAAATCAATAACAGAAAGATAACGGAAAATCCCCCAAGTATTAGGAAATTAAACAATACACTTCTAAATAATCTATAGGTCAAAGAGGAAGCCTGAAGAGAAATTAGAAAATATTTTTTACCTAAGGAAAATGGAAAGTCAAAACTTAAGGAATGCAGTTAAAGCAGTGTTTAAAAGGAAATTTATCATAGTAAATATTTATGTTAGAAAAAAAGGAAAGCTGTCAAATCAAACCCAGCTTGCACCCTAAGAAACTAGAAAAAGAAGAACAAATCAAAACCGAAGTTTGCAGAAGCAAGATAATAATGAAGATAGGAGCATAAATCAAGAAAATTGAAAAGAGAAAAACAATAGACAATACCAGTGAATGCAAAAGCTGGTTATTTGAAAAGATCAATAAAATTGATAAAGCTCTTGCTAAACTGACCAAGAATAAAAGAAGACACAAAGTACCAAGATCAGCAATGAAAGTGAAGCTATCACTATAGACCCTGAAAATATTAAAAGTATAATAATGGAATACTTCAAGTGACTCAATGCTCATAAATTTGATGTAACATTTGAAACAGACCAATTCTTTGAAAGACACAAACTACCAAAACTCACTCAAGAAGAAATAGATAACCTGAGTAGACCTGTATCTATTATCTATTAAAGAACTTGAATTCAAAGTTAAAAACTCTCCAGTGAAGAAAACTCCAGACCCAGATGACTTCACTGGTGAATTTTACCAAACAAGGAAAAAGTAATACCAATTTAACAAATCTCTTTCAGAAAATAGAATAGGAGGACACATTTCCCAACTCATTTTATGAGGCCAGTTTTACCCTGACACCAAAACTGAGACAATGATATTATATACAAAGACCAATATTCCTCATGAACACAGTTGCAAAAACTGTGAACAAAATAAGAGCAAACTGAATCCTGTAATATATAAAAAGATAATACATCATGACCAAGTGGAGTTCATCTGAAGAATCCAAGGCTGGTTCAACATTCAAAAATCGCTTAATGTAATTCATCATATGTGCTGTCTTGACTCTGTTATACCCCATAAAAGACTGTTTTTTTAATCCACCCTCGTGGGGCCAGACCTATTGCGGGTGTGACCTTTTGATTAGGTTGTTTCCATGGAGATGTGACCCACCCAATTGTGAGTGGGACTTTGATTGGATTATTTCCATGTAGGTGTGGCCCTGCCCATTCAAGGTGGATCTTAACTAGTTTACTGGAGTCCTTAAGAGATCTGAGAGTTGACACAGACCCAGACACCTGGAGATACAGACAGACAGAGGTTTGGAGATGCTAAGCTAAGAGACGAAGCCCAGAGTTTGCCCTGGAGAAGCTAAGGGAGTACCCCCAGACACTTAAAAAGAAAGCTATAGGAATCAGAAGCTAAAAGCATTGCAACCCTGGAGCAAAGGACCAGCAGATGCCAGCCATGTGCTTTCTCAGCTGACAGAGGTGTTCTGGACGTCATCATCCTTTCTTCGGTGAAGGTATCCTCTTGTTGATGCCTTAGTTTGGATACTTTTAATGGCCTTAGAACTGTAAATCTGTAACCTAATAAATCCCCTCTAAACAAGCCAACCCATTTCTTGTATATTGTATTCTGGCAGCTGTAGCAAACCAAAACACCATATTAACAGACTAAAGAAGAAAAGTCATATAATCACCTCAATAGATGTTGAAAAAGCATATGACAAAATTACCATCCAGTCATGATCAGAATCCTCAGACAACTAGGAATAGAAGAGAACTTCCTTAATCTGATAAAGTACATCTAACAAAAAAACCCTGCAGCTAATCTTATACTTAATGGTTAAAGACTGACTGCCTTCTCCTAAGATCAGGATCAAGACAAGGATGTCTACTATCACCATATCTGTTCAGTATCATACTGGAGGCCCAGGCCACTGCAATAAAACAATAAAAAGAATTTGGAAACAAAGGAATAAAACCATCTCTATACATAGACACATGATTTCTGCATAGAAAATCCCAGGGAATCCACAAAAAGCTCCTAGAACTACTAAATGAACTTGGCAAGATTGCAGGATACAAGATGAATATGTAAAACTACAGAACTTTTAGAAGAAAACATGGGGGAAAATTTTTGTTATGCAGATTTCTTAGATGTGACATCCAAAACACAATCTAGGAAAAAAACATGCAGAAAACCAGGAATAGAAGGAAACTTTCTTAATATGACAAAGGGTATTTATGAAAACCTCACAGGAAACATAATACTCAATACTGAAAATGTACAATAGCATCTAAAAAGATTAAATAAATTTAACCAAGAAGGTGAAAGACTTGCTGAACATTGCTGAAAGAAACTGAAAACCAAAACCAAAAGCCCATGTTCATGGGTTGGAAGAAATAATATTGTTAAGATAGAAATACCACCTAAAGTGACAAATCCAATGCAATCCCTATCCAAACTCCAGGAGCCTTTTTTGCCAAAATGGAAAGGCCGATACTCAAATTCATAGGGACCAGAAAGAGCCAAAGCCATCTTGAAAAACAAGAACAAAGTTGGAGGACTCACACTTTCTGATTTCAAAACTTACTGCCAAGCAACAGTAATTAAAACAGTGTGATACTGGCATAAGGATAGACATATAGACTAACAGAACAGAATTGAGAGTTCAGAAATAAACTCACATTTCTATGGCCAACTGACTTTCAACAAGGGTGCCAAGTCCAGTCAATGGAGAAAGAATAGTTTCTTCAACAAACAGTGCTAGAACAATTGTAAATCCACATGCAAAAGATTGAATTTGGATCCAATACCTCCCCATATGCCAAAATTAACTCAAAATGGATCAACGACCTAAATATAAGAGCTAATACTATAAAACTCTTACAAGAAACAGCAAATATCTTCAGGATCTTGTATTAGTCAATGGATTCTTAGTGAGTTATACCCGAAGTAATAGCAACAAAAGGAAAATAGGTAAACTTGACCTCATCAAAATTAAAAATTTTTGTGAAGCAAAGGACATTATCAAGAAAGTGAAAAGACAACCTTTAGAATGGAAGAAAATATTTGGAAACCATATATCTGATAAGGGTTTAATATACAGAATTTATGAAGAACTCCTACAACTCAACAAAAAAAGAAAAGCAATGCAATTTAAAACTGGACAAGGACTTGAACAAATATTTCTCCAAAGATACACAAATGACCAAAACGTAAAAAAAAAAAAAGGTATTCAACATTATTGGCCATTAGAGAAATGCAAATCAAACCTACCATGATATAACACTTCACACCCACTAGGATGGCTATTATTAAACAAACAAACAAACAAACAAAAAACAGAAAATAACAAATGTTGGCAAGGATGCTGAGAAATGGGAACTCTCATACATCATCAACGGGAATGTTAAATGGTGCAGCTGCCGTGAAAAATAGTGTGGCAGTTCCTCATAAAGTTAAACATAGAATTAACGTTTGATCCAGCAATCCTACTTCTAGGTTTATAACCAAAAAACTTGAAAGCAGGGACTCAAATCAGGTATCTGTACAACAATGTTCATAACAGCCCAAGTGTTCATCAACAGAGGAATGGATTAAAAAAATATGGTATATCCATACAGTGGAATTCAGCTATAAAAAGGAATGAAGTTCTGATACATGCTAAAACACAGATGAATCTTGAAGACACTATTTGAGTGAAATAAGCCACACACAAAAAAAAAAAACAGATACTGCATGATTCCAGTTATATGAAATAACTAGAACATGCAAATTCAGAGACAGAAAGCATAACAGTGGTTTCCAGGGATGGTGGAGATGAGAAACGGGGAGTCAGTGCTTAATGCTAAATGGCAGAGTTTGTTTCAGGTGATGGAAAAGTTTTGGTAATGGATGGTGGCGATGGTAAGCACAACACTGGGAACGTAATTAAACTCACTGAATTACATGCTGGAAGGTGGTTAAAATGGGAAATGTTACATTGCACATATGTTATTACAGTTTAAAAAATAAAAAAGAGGCATGTGTAAGAATTTCAGGAACAAAGACAAGGGAAGGAAGAACCTGCTGTGCTGGAGGCATCAGGGAAAGCTACGTAGGGCAGGAGGTGTTTAGAACAGGCCTGAAGGAGAAACTGCAGAGGGAAAGAAGGAAAGTGCACATCCGGGGTAGCAAGGCAGGAGGGTGTGTCGGAAGGTACAGCACGCAAAGAGGTAGAGACTTTGTATGCCACAGCAAGGAGTGTTGACCTTATTCCATAAGCAAAGAGAATCCAAGTGAATGTTTATGCAAAGGAGTCAGAGGATCTAGTCTATTTCTTATTAGCAACATGTACAATGAGAAAGGGGAGAAAGCAAATGCAGGGAGATCAAAAGGTACCTATTAACCTCTGAGGAAATGATAAGGATGAACACTTCAGAGGGCCATCTCGTAAGGTTAGACAATGGAATGAGAAGAGGCATGACAAGCTGTAACTCAGTAAGGGCTTCCCACTTGGATGGGAAAAGCAGGAAGAAGAGCGGTCGAAATGGTGGGGGAAGTTGATAAGCCGAACTCTGATCTGCTGTGTTTGAGGGGCCTGCAGGACATTCCTGGGGAATTATAATACAGGCTGTACTATCACATTGAAACTCAGCTAAACTCTGCTTTTTTTTCCCTTAGACTCCCCACACAGGTTTCTAGGCTCAACTCACAGAGAAACCAGACATTGACCGGAGTTAAACTAGCCACAGGATCACTAAGGGGCAATCTTGGTAAAGAATATCAGAAGTGAGTCAATTTGACAGATGGGAGCAAGACAGAGAAGCACCCAGTGCTGTGGGGAAAACAAACAAGCATGATGCACCAGTGGGGGATGAATAGCCAGTTCACTTAAATTGTGATCAAAAGAGTTGCAAATGCCAAAAGCATGCCATACAGAGAAAACCACAGGGATCGATCAGGTCACAGAAAAGTCCCTGCTCAGAGAACCACTCATTCTGGAAACTATGAACAGGAATCAAACAAATCTTCCCTTAGACCTAAAGCTGTTCTCTCTCAGAGACAGTGCTTCTCCTTGTCAAAGTTTCTGCAAAAGTAAATTGGCCGCCGCCGCCTGCACCGGGAACTGAGCCCGTGGCGCCGGAGGTGAGTGGGAGCTCGCCGCCCGAGCACCCCCGAGGCTTTCAGGCGGTAGCCGCCGCCACCAGGCCCGCACCACCTGTGCCGCTGGAGCCCCGCGGAGGAGCCGCCGCCGCCGCCTGCACCGGGACCTGAGCCCGTGGCGCCAGAGGTGAGTGAGTGCTCGCTGCCCCAGCGCCCCCGAGGCTTTCGGGAGGTCGCTGCTGCCACCAGGCCTGCACAGCCTGGGCCGCTGGAGCCCCGCGGAGGAGCAGCCGCCGCTGCCTGCAACGGGACCTGAGCCCGTGGCACCAGAGGTGAGTGGGCGCTCGCCACCCGAGCGCTTCCCGAGGCTTTTGGGTGGTCGCCGCCTGCACTAGGCCCGCACCAACTGCGCCGCTGGAGCCCAGCGGAGGAGCCGCAGCCGCCGCCTGCACCGGGAACTGAGCCCGTGGTGCCGGAGGTGAGTGGGCGCTCGCCACCTCAGTGTCCCCGAGGCTTTTGGGTGGTCACCGCCACCACCAGGCCCACACCGCCTGCGCCGCTGGAGCCCTGCGGAGGAGCTGCCGCTGCCGCCTGCACCGGGACCTGAGCCCGTGGTGCCAAAGGTGAGTGGGCACTCGCCGCCCCAGCACCCCCAGGGCTTTAGGGTGGTCGCCGCGGCCACCAGGCCCGCCCCGCCTGCGCCGCTGGAGCCCCGCGGAGGAACAACCGCCGCCGCGGCCACCGGGGACGGAGCCCAGAGCAGCTGGCAACTACCCAAGAACTATATGAAACATGGTTTCGGGGTGTCCAGTAACGAGCCACACATCGGATGCAAGTTTGGAATTGGAGGAAAAGCTGAGATCGCAGCGAACATTGAAAACTCCATACACTCCCAATGAGACCCAGGCCTCACTAGACTAGGAAAATCTGACTAGGGTCGACCATATCTGAGGAGACCCATTCACAAAAAGGCTACATAGAGCAGAGCAAGAAACAGAAAAAACAAGAGGGGAAAAATTTTCAACAACTAAACAGAATCTAAGTTAGAGGTCTAGAATAAGTTGAATTGAATAACAGAGGCCAGAGAACAAAGCTAACCAAGAAGAAAACCCCTAGGTAAAAGACAGAAAACAAGCTCCAAAATAAACTAATCAAGAAAGTCAGATGCCTAGACAACTTAAGATAACAAGCCATACCAGGAAACACGAAAATATGGACCAGCCAAAGGAACAAACTAATAGCTCAAATGAGATACAGGAGTTGAGGCAACTAATACTAAATAAATTCAGTGAAATGAAGGAGGATAAGGAAGATCTAGCAAAAGAGCTGAAGGATATAAAGAAGACACTGGATGACCAT
>PVKY010013397.1:0-11051 GCA_004027775.1 Bradypus variegatus | reverse complement strand
TCAACAGCCAATCCAGGGCCTCTCTCTAAAGCCTCCATCCCTCTCTCAGACCTCGCCATCCTGCACATCCTGCTCTCGTACTCTCTCACTCCCCGCTGGATTCACCTAACCAGCCTCCATCAGGCCCTCCTTGTCCTTGATTCTCCACTTTCCCAGGTCTAAGGGTTTTCATGGTCTGTCTTCCTTCTCTTCCCAGCACCCCTGGTTAGCAGTGCCTGGGACTCCCCAGGGGAGCTGAAGCTGGATCAGGGCTTCAGAAGTCCAGCAGGAGTGTTCCAGGAGTAGATGGATAGAAGGAGAGTCAAGGTTGACTCCAAGGCTGCTTCACCTCTGCCCTCAGCCTTCTGGTAGTCTCTGCCTCGGTTTCCTCATAGGTAACCATGAGAGTAATAACAGCACCTACCTCTCAGCAACACTATAAAGATGAAATAAGCTAAAACATGTAAAATAATTTTATTTATTAAACATTTGTGTAGTACCTATGCACCAGGCACCGTTTTAAATGCCTCACATGTATGAAAAGTGCTCAGAACATGCCCAGAACAAGTAGGTTTCGTTGTTATTGTGATTTCCATCATCGTCCCTTTAGACACTTATGATTTGTCATCACTGCGTTGGACATTTAGGTCTGCTCGCTCTTTGAATCCTCACACATCTCTCCTGCAGTCTCCACTGTGCCCGTTTTATAGAGGAGGAAGCCAAGGCTCAGGGAGATGAAGTGGCTTCCCCAGGATGACCCATCGAAGGATTTGCTGAGGGTGGAGGACAACCCACATCTGCCCATCCCAAAGCCCACACCCTTTCCATACTAAGAGTATTTCAGTGTTTCCTGCAAGATGCGATAAAGGCCTAGACTTAGCTGGAGGCTTTGAAAATCCAATGTCCTTCAAAATAGGAGGAGTAATTCCCAACCCAGCCTATTCCCCAGGAGCAATGTGAATGTCCAGCAAAGTCGAGGATGCCCTGGAAAGCTCTTTGTGGCTATAAGACACTGTTCGCCTGGGAAGGGCTATTTTTTTATTATCTCTGGTGAAAGGCAAACACCTCTGGAGGAGGCAAATCACTGACAACTTGGTGTGAATTACTGCATCAGCTTTAACAAAAGGGGAGGGAACAGCCCCACGAAGGTGCCAACCATCTGGAACTGGGCAGCATAATGCTGGGCAGAGAGGACATTGTGGGAGTCCGTGGTGGGATCTGGGTGAGGTAAGAACCCTGGGCTTGAGTCAGAAGACCCAGCTCTGAAATTACTGGTGGTGCAACCTCAGTTAAGTACCCCCCCCCACTCCAGGAAACAATTTCCTTTTTCTGCATATTTATTATGGAGAACTTAAAACATACACCTAGATGAGATGGAATTGTGTAGTGAATCCTTCCCATGTACTCACTACTCAGTTTCTACAATCATCAACTCAATTTCCACCCACTCCCACATTATCTTGAAGCCAGTCCCAGACATCCTATCACTTCACCTGCAAATATTTCAGTCTGCAAATATCTCTAAAAGATTAGGACTTCTTTTTTTACCATAACCTTGGGGCCACATCTAAGAACACTGATAATGATTCCTTGACCTCAAGTACACACTCATTGCTCAAATTTCCAGTTGTCTCATAACTGAAATATTTTTTAGAGATTTGTTTCAATAAGGTCCCTGTCTTATGATTAGTTGACATGTCTTCTACATTTCTTTTAATCTACAAATTCCCTCACTCCATAGAGTGCTCTGCAGTGTGGAGAGGGTCAATGTCTTTACAGTGTAAAATGAATTGTTGGCAATTGGGAGGCACCCCGCAAATGTCACATGTGATACAACTTTGGGCCTTTCAACACTCCGTGGCTTCTGTTTTCCTCGTGACATAATTGAGGCTCACGCTAATGTAGCTAGCTAAGGGTGGCAGTAGAGGATTTAAAGGCCGAGACTGACTCAAATCCCACTTCACCTTTACAAGCTCTATGGTCTTAAATTTCCACTCTCTGAGCCTCTTTCTTTCTTTCCACAAATGGGCCAGGAGACCAGACAGGCCATGCCATAAAAGATGAGGCTGGATCTCATCCTGGCACACTCCGTGCCCACCCTCATCCCCCTCGCTGCCTGCAATCTGATGCTAACTCCTCCTGCTGACATCAGGCCCCCCTCCTTCCTCGCAAGCGGAAGAGGCTGGCGGACCTGGCAGGGGTCAATCCGGACCCTAGGTCTGCCCCAGGCCCACCCGGCCGGCAGAGACAGGGGGTGGCCCTTGGAAGCTGAGCACGCTCTGTTCTCAGGGCTGCTTGGGCAGGCGGCTCTGACCTCTCAGGCTCTGAGAAACAATCAGCTATTCTTCCTCCTTCCGCCTCGGCTTTGTCACTCATCCCCTTCCCCAGAGGGAAAGTCTCCAGCTCGTGGCGGTGCCCAGCCCATCTGTGCAGCCCAAATGTACAATTTCCAGGCATCCCCCTCAGCTCTGACAGGCCTAAGTCCCAGTTCACACGAGAGCAGACACCGCAATTGTGATTTCTACCCAGGCTCAGTGATCTGCACTTGCTCAGCAGGGGGCATGCTGGGCTCGACAGATGACACCAGCACAACAGTGGCCGCGGCACCCCAATAGGCTAACATACAGGATGGCGCCTCCTTTAGGCCAGGCTTCCACAGACTTTGCATGGGAGGCAAGGAGTAGCACTGTCCCCATTTTACAGGTGAGGAAACTGAGCTCTGGGAGTTTGTGTAATCACTCAAAGTCACACAGCTGGGATTGGCAGAGCTTGGATTTGCATAAAGGGTGCCTGGTTAGAAGCTGATACCACAAAGAGAGGGATTTGAGTCCAGCTGCAGTGGCCACATGGGCCAAGCTAGTTGCTTTTGACATATTATCTCATTTCATCCTCACTGAAGTCTCCATAGGCCTTATCATCTCCATTTTGCATGTGAGGAAGCTGAGGCTCAGAGAGGTAGAGCAATGTGTTGGAGCATACACAGCTGGGCCTGCTAGACTCCAAGACCATGTCCTCTCTATTCTTCCAAGCTGGCTGAAAATATGAATGCTCAGCCCTAGAAGCCAAGAGAGAAGGTGACAGGGGCCCTGCAGGAGGGAGTGACAATAGGCTAGAGGAACTCAGAAGAGGAGCTTTACCTTCAGAAAGCTCCCTGGAGAAGGGGCCACATGGACTGGGCCTTGAGTTGGGGGGAAGCGACCCCTCTCATTGGGCCAGGCTTCCAGCTGTGGCCCAGGCGTCTGCTAGAAACTCACAGGAGCCAGCCTGGCCCCTTCACCCTATTTTGCAGCTATGCAGGTTGAGGCTTCCAGGGGACACACGGTCTGAGGGCCCACAGTGAGGTCCTGGGCCTCTGCTCTTCACTGCCTACTGATGAAGAGGGCACCTGTGGGGAGTGGACCCTGGGAGATGGTGGCTAAGGGGAAAGCACCCCCCTCCTGACCAGTGTCCTTACACGGCCAGATGAGACTCTGGCTTTTGTCTGTCTCCCCAGTGTACTGTACATTCTCTGAGAGCAGAGGCTGGGCCTGTCTTGGTGACCTCTCTGCTCCCAGTTCCAAGAACAGGGCACTCCATAATCTTTATTGGGAGGGAGAGGTGAGAACTTGCACCAAACCTGGAGGCCTTAGGCTCCAGCCCACCCCAGGACTATGAAGTCCTGTGTGGCTGTCACATTTTAAGAGGAAAAACTTTCTGGAGAAAATGTTTGTGACATGCAGAAAGGTTCCTTTGAAGGAGAAAAGTTTGTGGCCAGGACACCCCAAGGCCTAGAGGGCTGTCCCATAGCCCACAGAAAAGGGAAACATTGGAGAAGCAGATTTGGGCTAGAAACAAAGCAGAGCGACTCACTGACCCTCGGGATGCAGTGAGCTCCTTGTCACAAGAGGCATGCAAGTGGCAACTGGGAAATTCCCCAGAGGGGATCTGAAGAAGGGATTTCTACACCAACTAGGTGCCCGGTTCTGCACCTATGGGCCCTCCGTGGTATATGAATCACAGAGCCTATGATTTCAGCCATTGAACCCCTCCCATCCTGTAGTTCTCTTCTGCTCCACCCTGTTTGCTGAGGCTGGCTGTGCCAGGCACTGTGCTAAGCAGTGTTCCTCATTTAACCCTCACCACGCTCCTTTAGGGAGTGTTATCCCATTTTACATGTGGGAAACCAAGGCTCCGAGAAGCCAAGTGGTTTGTCCAGAGTCAGGGCTGGGAAGTGCTGCCACCTTGGCTTAAAATCAGGTGTCAGACCCCAAAGCCACCCTTCTGCCTCCGGTCTGATTCTCCATCTGTGGCCTGAAACTGCGTCCTTCCCCTGGGGTCAACCACAGGGCCCCACAGCCGCCACAGCCCCCAGCCCGGCCCCACCACAGCCGGCCCCACCACAGTCAACCCCGCGGTTTCCCAAACACTCAACCAAACAGCAGCTTTGACCATAATGGTTCCCACGAGGCTGCTGGTTGATTTTCCCAGCTTGGTTCTCAAGCCCTCTTAAAGGGGATGGTGGCTGAGGCCCAACGAGGGCCCATGGGCTGCCCCTCCCCAAACGACGTCCATATTTACCTCACACTCGGATCACAGCGCATTGTTTCAGCTTAATTTTATTTCCTCTTATAAATGGGCACAGCACGGGAAGTGTTAAAAAAAAAAAAAGAAAGAAAAGAAAAAGAAAAAAAGAAACAAAAACCAGTTCTTTCACGGGCTGGGACGCGTGAGCACCTACAGCGGGGCAGGTGCCTTGGTCTCTTTTTCCTCTGCTTTTCCTTATTTAAAGTTTTGGCCATGGATTCGGGGCAGGTACAGTTAATAAACAGGCTATAGGGAAAAGGGCAAGGAAGGCCTCGGGGAGGGACAGACAGAGCCTCCCTGCCCCACCCCAGGCAGGTTCTTAGAGGGATCTGTACAGGAAAAAGGACACGCCAGATGGAGGGACACAGTCTTCCGGGGGCTCTCTGGAGCCACGCTGCCTATGAAAAATATTTACATGCATTGTCCACCCTGGGGCCAGATGCCCTGAGGTGCCAGGCAGGCACCTGGGGGACGCCTGGGCGACATCTAGGCGGCTCTGTCAATCTGTACAGTTTGTGGGCTTCTATTTACAGGCAGGCCTGGGGAGGCCAGCCCGGGGTTGTGGCTGTCAGGAGAAACCCAGGAGCCACAGAAGAGGCCACCACTCATGCCCCACGAGCGAGGCAGAGGCAGGTCTGCTCCCTGTGCTGCAGTGCCCAGCCTGGGAGCCTGGAAGATAGTCTCGGACCCCCAGGGGTCTGACCTGAGCACCCAAAGCTCCTGCTCACAGGCCTCCCCAGTCCAGCCCTCGGATGACCAGGGGACAAGCCTTGCAGGAAAGGTGCCCCCTCCCTGACTCCAGAGACCTCATCCCTCCAGACCCCTGGGGACACACAGCCTGGGCTCCAGAAGTCACAGCCGAGGGGTGGGGGATGGGGGGTGGACACCACCCTAGGCCTAGAGTGGCCCAACCCCCAGCTCTCTGGACCCTATCCTACTCATGCTGTCTGGCAGCCAAGGCCCCGGGGAGGTTCTCAAGCCATGCAAGAGATCCCTCATTCAGAATTCACCATGCCTCCAGGAAATGCCCAGTCCCAGCAGGACGCCTTCCCCCGGGAGCACTGGGATGTCTGGGAATCTATTTGGGCAGCCCCTGCACGCATGGAGTGAGGGCCCTGCACCCACACATTGCACCCTGGAGAGCTCCAGCTCCTCCTTTTAACCAACTCCTCTCACTTGGGTTTGCCTCACCTTAATCGGACAGGCTGGAGTAGGCAAGGGCCGACCACAGTGGATTTTGGGCTGGTCAGATTGTGTTAGACTTCATGTGATAAAGCCTGGACACCTGTCTTGGACCCAGAACTCCCTAAACAAGGCCCACCTTCTCAAATGCTAAGAAAACAGAGACGAGATCCAATGCCTGGAGGGAAAGCCCCAACCACCACCTTAGAACCCTGCCCTGGGGATGGGAGGAGCCAAGCCCACCCTGGCCAGCCTAAACCCACTCCAGGACCTCCGACTGCTGGGGGTCCATGGGGTCCCAGCACCCCCTGGGGCCAGAATGCCCTGGTCTTCACCGGGTGGTCCAAGGCCCCTTTCCTCCATGCTCCCTGGTTTCTCAGCCTTGGCCTGCCCGGGCCTTCTTACCAGAGCTGCTGTCCCTAAGACAGGAGCCCACCCAGGGTGCAGGGTAGAGAGAGGCTGGGACTTTTGGTGTCCTCCACTCCCCAGCCCTCAGCCCTTCTGCTCCAGGGATGACTGAAGCCAGGCCACCTCCAGATTTCCTGGGCCCAGGATGCTTTCATCCCACTCCCACCCCTCCTCAAAGGCTGGGGCCAGCTAGGCTCCTCACAAGCCTCCAGGCTCTGCCAAGGGGGGCCCTGGGGTCGACAAGATGGAGCCCTAGCCTGGGAGAAAGACCTCTGGAAAAGGCAGGCTGTGGGAGATGTCCTGGAATCCCATCCTCACTGCGTCAGGCAGCCCCCACCCTTCACCCTGCAGAAATCTGCTTCCGGGAAGTTTTGAAAAGGGAACAGAAATAAAACCTGGGTTTCTGACTTTAATTGGGGTTGTGGGTGAGGGGATGGGTGTGGGTGTGAGCACCAGCCGATCACAACTCACACCACAGCCCTTTGACTCCAGGTGCCCCCCCCACCCCTTACCAAGCACACCCTCCCCCAAAAGGAATGTGACCCTACATTGAAAATATCTATGGAAATGGCCCCAGGAGGGGAAGGTGGGCTGGGGCCTGCAACATCCCCACCCACCCCTACCCCCTGCTCTGATCCTGGCTGTGGGCAGCTCATCTGGGAGGAGCTGCTTCCGGCTGTGGGTCCATCCAGGTATGGCCCCAAGTGCCAGCTGTTTGGCCAAATGGGTGGGCAGGTATCCAAGGCGAGGGCCCCTGTGGGGCAGGGGGAGGCCGAGGGCAGGGCGCGCCCTCACAGGCACTTTGGAGACTTGGTGTCCTGGGAGGCAGTCAGCCCCCTCGCTGAGAGCCAGGAGGGGGTGCGAGGAGACCAGAAGCCTGGTCACACGCCCCCTCCCCAGTGGGGACTGGGGTCCTGGGAGACCCAAGCACCCTCCATGGCCCAGAGCCAACTCAAAACTAGGAGCCAGCTCGTTCCTTCGTCGGCCTTGGAGAAGCTCCAAGGCTCCCAGCCGGTGGAGGGCTGGCCCCAAACATCCCCTTCAGTGGCTACAGCAGGGAGGGAAACTGGCAAGGGGGAGGCCAGGCCCTTGGGGGGTTTCTGGCACCTTCCCCCACACCAGGCTACACTGCAGGAAGAGCCAGGGCCCACCTGCCTCCCCCACGTGAGAGGGTGGCTGTGTGGTGTGAGATTGTGCATCCACGAGGGATCAGGTCTGACACAGGCCGGGGTCGGTGGTGATGCAGTGACAGGGTGACTTGGGGTGACCCAATATGGGCTGATTGTTCGGCTTGATCCACCCGCCTGGTGAGCCTGAAACCCCAAGACCAGGTGTGTTGTGTCGGGGTGGGTGTGCAGGTGAGGATGTGGTGGGCAGAAAGAGGCAGGGGCCCGGTCATGGTTCAGGGGGCCGCGCCTAGTGGCCTGGAGTGATTGTTTGGGGGGGGGGGTTGAGAATAAACACCTTCGGGAGAATGTGTGCGTGGCTGCGACAGGGCTCGATTGGCCGGGACGGTCAGGTAGCGTGTGGCTCTGTTGGTGCGTGATGTCTTGCGGGTGCCCGAGCACGACAGTGTGGGAGAAGGGGTGAGTGCAGAGCCCCGCAGAGGCCCGCTGGAGTGGCCCCTCCTCACCGCTGCCTGCCAGGGTACCCTCGGGCAGCCATTTCTTCAGGGGAAGACTGGAAAGCGGTGACGCCTGTAGGGGCACGTGTTCTAGGGTGGCAGGGAATGGGAACCAGGACAGAACAGGCTGGGGACAGGGGACACTCTCTCACCCAGGAGAGGGGCAGAGGGGAAGGAGTGAGGGGCTGCAGTGTCCGGATGATTTAAGGGCTGAGTCTCCCAGATGCGTGGCCTGGAAACCATCCAGAGGGCCTCTCTCCCCAGCAGGGAGCCCTCCGCCGGTCCAGGGTGGGCGGGGACAGGGGCAGGGGGCAGGCCCACCTCGAGCCCCGCCCCTTCTCCACCAGCCAATCAGGAGCTGCCTTCCTGCTGTCGCGGCAGATGACAGCGCCTCCTGTCCGGGGAGGGAGCGCGGGGGCCCAGTCCCAGGCCTGGGCTGGTGGGGTCGGGCGGGGACAGGGCGGAGGGGCAGCGGCGAGGCTGCGGGGGGCCCGGGGGCTCCTACGCGTAGAACTCCTCCTGCTTGTCGGGTTTCTGGTAGGTGACGCTCGCCTGCTTGGGCTCCTCCAGCGTGTAGCTGCCCTCGTCCTTCTTCTTCATGCGGTAGATGAGCAGCGTGACCAGGAAGGCAGCGAACAGGGCGCCCACCACCCCGCCCACGATCACCGCTGCAGAGGGAGAGAGCGGAGGGTCAAGGGCCAGAGGCAGGGTGGAATGGGGCAGAGCCGGGGAGGAGGCCGAGGGCCTGGGAGCCCCAATCTGAGATCAGAGCTGGGGTGAAGATGGCATCTATACTTCTGGCCCTGGCTACAAGTGCCAGCTCCACTCTGTGCACCAACGGGTTAACTCAACCACAGCCCTATGGGGGAGGCGCCATGGTCTTCATCAAAGGTAAGACACTGTGGGTTAGAAGATACACTGTCATTTCAGGGACTGCTGGGGGGCGGGGGGGAGCACTACCAGCTGAATATGACACATCCCAATTACAGATTATCAGACATGAACTTTAGGATGGATTAAGTGCAGAATGAACCTCCTCATTCTACAGATGAGGAAAAGGAAGGCTGGAGACTGAACTACCTGGCCTGAAGTCACACCTTTCATGAGCAGGGAGCCAGGATTTGGACCAAGAGTCCAGAGCTTAGGAGGTGTGGCAGGGAAAGGCCCACAGGGGCTGGGGTCAAGCACGGGGTCTGAGATTAGGATCCAGAGGGGGAGGCCCCTGATGAATAACTGGGTGCAGGGGTTGAGGTCAGAGTCAGCGCAGAGGTCAAAGGGTGCTGGGGCAAGTGCTGGAGGTGGAGACGCAGGGCCTGGGATAGGGGAGGTCAGGGGAGGAAACAGGGCAGGTCTCAGGGGTCGCATCCCCAGCTTTCCCTTCTTATCTGCCCCCTAGGAAACTCAGGCTGTTTGGACCTACAGGGCAAACTGAGGTCCTATCAGCTGCCTGGCCCCAGGCTCCTCCCAGGCCCCTCTTTGCCCGAGACCCCGGAGCCTCACCTACAAGCACCTCCTTCCGCTCCAGGATACTCTTCTGAGGCAGCTGAGCGGCTGAACTGCCCGAGTCGATGGCATTGTCCAGGAGGCCAGGGCCTGGGCGAGCACCCTTGGGCAGCACCCCAGATGGGGGTGAGGGCTCGGCCGCAGCCCCACCCACAGCCACCACCTCATTGGCTGTGTCTGGCTGCGTGGTTTCTTCCTCCGTCAGCTCAAAGTCCCCGCTGGGCCCCCCACTCACTGGCACCTCCGGCTCATCCCGGATTGTGGTCAGCAAGGACTCTGGAGTCGGGGTCTGTGGGGAGGATGGCATAAGCCCAGGAGTCAGGCCCCAGCATCCCCTGCCTTAGGGCAGGTTACCCCCTCCCCCAGCCTACTACCACCACTCCTCCCACCCAGCAGAGCTAATGCTTACCAAGCACTCACTATGGACCAGGTATGATGTGTTTTACTTTCATAACACTCCCAAGAAGGAGGTATAATTATTCCCAATTTACAGAGCAGGAAATAGGCTCAGAGAGGTTAAGTGACTTGCTCCAGGTCACACAGCTAGTAAGTGGCAGAAGCAGAATGAAACCCAGATCCACCCAATTCTGCAGTCTGAGTTTGTAGCACTGCCTCTCATCTCACCCTGCCCTGGCCACATCCTGTCCCCATCCCTCTCCCATCACTTCCCCCTCCAGCTGCCTTAGTAACAATCTTTGGGGGATTCCTGTCAAGGGGCAGTTTGGGTACTGGTGGGTGCAGCTGGTATGGACTTGGGTCTGGTCCTTTCTCCACATGCCTGGGGCAGAGGTGAGCCCCTTAGCCTGGACAACCCACAGAGTATGCTGCCCCTCGGGGACGATGTCCAGGGAACCAGCCCAGTGGCCGTGAACCCCAGTGGCTCCCACAGGTGGAGGCAGGACGAGCACTGGAATCATGAGACTAAAATGGGGTCTAAGGGAGCCACCAGGGCAGGGGCAGAGCCACTTCATGGGTTGGGGAGTGGGGGGCGTGGAGAGGGTGGACCTGGTGTTGGGCTGAGACTAGGTGGTGCCCAGGGGCTGGGCCTGCAGCTGGCCTGCTCCTGGGCTCCGTGCCATCACTGTCTTCCCCTCCTGCTCAACCAAGTCTCTGTGAAAACATCAGGCTGTGCCAGCTGCTCAGAGGAGCCACAGCAAGGGGACCAGGTCCTGCTGGGGCTGGCCAGGGACTCAAAAGGGCTGACGTATGGACCCCTGAGGTCAGCGCCATGGCCTGAGTGCCACCCCTGTGAGGCTGGCCACCAGGGGCTTCTGTACTTCAATCAGTTCTCACCTCCTGCCTCCCAGCACAGTGCTCCCAACAGGGATGAAGCAACACTTCCCATTTCCTTCATACCCATCCATCCCCAGCTACCTCCATCCTCTTTCCTTCAATCCCCATCCACACACACACTTCCTGGCCCTAGCAGGAGCTCTGGAGCCACCTCATTCTGCCATTACAGGCTGTGAAACTTTGGGAGAGTGACAACAGCCATAGCTAAGGCTCTTAGTTGCTTGACTTTTGCCAGGCACTGTTCTAAGCACTTCGGGTATATCTGTAAATTTAATTCTCACCACACTACGATAGACTTTTCTCCTCATCTCAGATAAGGTGACAGTGGTACAGGAAGGATGGATGACTTGCCTGAGATCCCAGGGCTAAGAAAGGGACTGCCTGGCCCCCAAATCTTTGCTCTCAACCAGGACACACAGGCCCCTGCCCCCTCCCCCCAACCAATATACACACTCACCCAACTCCTTCCCCACTGATGTCTTGTCCCAACACACTAAAC
>PVKY010013396.1:0-11043 GCA_004027775.1 Bradypus variegatus | reverse complement strand
TGTTTGCTCCAGAGAAGCTAAGGGAGGACAAAATGCCCCAAGGGTAACATTCTGAAGAATGTACAGGAGCTGAGAGGAGCTGGGACACAACCTGGGTTCAGCAGATGCCAGCCACATGCCTTCCCAACTAACAGGTTTTCTGGACGTTATTGGCTTTCCTTTGGTGAAGGTACACTCATGTTGGTGCCTTAATGTGGACATTTTCATGGCCTTCAGATTGTTCATTTGTAACCAAATAAACCCCCTTTATAAAAGCCAATCCATTTCTGGTGTATTGCATAACAGCAGCATTAGCAAACAGGAACAACACCTTTCTGTATGTATATTTTACAATAATGCAAACAGCTGAAGTTGTGGAACTGTGACCCATGACATTCTTTGAAATTTGCTTTCTAACTACTTGTGAAACCATACTTTGAAAGTTATCACTGTTATGTGTGTGTGTGTGTATGTATATATATGCATTAAAGTTCACAATTAAAAAAAAAAAGTAATTCTGCAAGTAGCCAAAATGAAGAGGTCCAGATTTTGGCAGAGGACCCACAATCTAGAATTCACATGTAGCATCTAGGACAGGTTGACTTAATCTGGGCTTTAGAGATGTGCTTTGGAGGGAGCTTTCCTTTGAGAAGGTCCCCTGATTTCATCAGGTTTTCTGTAGAATGTTTTCAATTAAAAAAGATAAAGAATCAGTGCTATAGAGCAGGGTTCCTTTATTTTGGCACTACTGATATTTTGGGCTGGATAATTCATTGTCATGGAGGCTGTCCTGTGCATTGCAGGAAGCTTAACACCATCCTGAGGCCAGGAACATCCTCTAGTTGTGACAACCAAAAATGTCTACAGACATTGCCACATTTCCCCTGAGGGGCAAAATCACTCCTGGATGAGAACTGCAGTTTTCTTCTGGAGCTCAGGGTCCTCTTCCAAGCTTATTCAAGTTATTGGCAGAATTCAGTTCCTTGGGGTTATAGGACTGAGAATCACTCAGGCTGAGAAACTTCCGCTTTTGAGGGCACTCCAGTGTGCATCAAAATCCCCTGAAGGGCTTGTTAGAACAAGTCCCCTGGGCCCAATTGCGGAGTTTTTGATTCAGTCCTTCCAGGATGAGGCTCAAGAATTTGCATTTCTAATGAGCTCCTAGGTAAGGCTGATGTTGGGGTCCGGTGACCTCACTTTGAGAACCACTGATCATCTGGAAAATTGGATGAATGGAATGTAAACCAGGTGGGACCTGGATTAAAACCATCCAGATGCAAGTCGCAGCACTACCAATTATGATGACGGGTAAATGACCTCATTTCAGCCTTAACAGTTTCTTGCCGTATAAATCTGGGATAAAATACCTACAAAATGGAATTTTGGTAAGGATCAAAAGAAGTGAAGCACACAAAGAGTTTTGCAGGGTGGTACCATATGTTGTAAGCACTTAATATATGGTGGCTATTGATTGTGTTCTCATTATTGATGCCATAAACATTTCCTCATATCCTGCATTTATTCATTCAACAGATATTTTTAACTGGTGTCTGTGTACTGGTTCCTTCTCAAGGTACTCTACCTGAATTATTACACTGAACCCTCCTCAAACCCTTATTCGGTAGGTCCTATTATCATTTCTGTTTATTATTTGTGAATGACACTCTTAATACCTATACAATATTCCATCACATCTATTTTTATTCCTGGCCCAGCCTCCCTTCTGTGATCCAGACACCTATATCTACCTGGATGATCTCCTGGAAGGTTGAACTCAAGCTTTCTCCTCCACCACCCAGTGCCTAGCATTTAGTAAGCCCTCCATAAATAGGAGCTATTACTGGCCACCCATGCTACTTTTTAGCTCCTGCCGTTGAATTCACCTCTTTTCCCTACTCCTCAGTGAGCTCCCAGTCACTTATTTTCTGTCAGCAACCTTGGCCCTGGGTTAAAGCCCTGATTTGTTGTCTCAGTGGGAAGCCCGGAGAATTGAGTCCTGTTCTTCCACCTGCAGGGAATAACTGAAGGAATGAAAATGAATACACACCCACGCCAAGCGAGGACCGCCTGGAACAATCAGTTTGGGGTAGAGAACTTGCTAGCTGTATCCAAGACATAAAATTCCCCTGCTGAAGCCTCTCTGGGTTTGCCAGTAAATGATTCCCGGGGCCTGTCTGGTGCTTCATGGCACAGCAGGGGCTTGCCGGGAAGAGCTAGATTTATTCATTAGTATAGTTATAGCAACAGTGTCTGGAGAGTGCTTCAGAAGTGTAGTTCGTTTTATGCCTGCAACAGGGAGCAATTTGGAAGCACAACCAGGGAAGCAGGGCAGCGTGGTTGTGATACCAGTAGGCTCCGGGTCTGTGAGACTTGGGTTCAAATCCCAGCTTTGCTCCCACTGGCCGGGTAATGACGGCTCTCTTATACCGAGCATCTGTTTCTTTATATGTAGGACGAGAGTGAGGCTAATGATTATTAACACTTAAGGAGTGCTTATGGTGCGGTTAAAACCTCTGGCATTGTCTCTATTTGGACATTAATAATTATTGAAAAATATAATTTTTAAATTTAATACAGAAAGGTATAATTGCCCCCACACACACCCGTATTAACCCTATAACATTAAACAATAATACACGTGTATGGTTCAAAGATCATATAAAGTACAAAATGAAAAATGCTTTCATTTTCCAACCTATTATTTGCCGGCCACCATTCTACAATTTTATATATGTGTTAACTCGCTTAACTCTACAAGGTAGGTACGATTATTATCCCCTTTTGATAATATCTCTCCTAAAGCGAAGCAGAGGCATCTTGGCTGGAAAGTGCCGGCAACCTAACAGGCCTCCACAAGCGTATTAACAGTTCGCGAGGTCAGTATATGTAATTAAATTCCGAATAGGAATACCCGCCGGGTGCACGAAACACGCTCCCCTGGGGCGCCACACTCGGCGCGGGCTGCGTCCAGGGGCCAGTTCCTCTTGGACCAAGAAAGGACCCGGCTCCAGCGCCCGGGACCAGCCAGCGCGTGCGTTCCCAGCAAAGGCGCGCCAGGATCCGCCGTCTCAACCAGTCTTGCTTAGAGAAGGCGTGCACCTACGAACAAAAGCGTTCGGAGTGACTGCCGCTGCGGCCACTCACGCCGAGCCCGAGCTCCGCGCCTCCAGTTAGGGCGGAACTTTCTAATTTGGTGGAGCCTCTCTGAAGGAGGCGGGACGGAGCGGGAAAGCCCCGCCTCCCTTGGAGTTTTCAACCAACCGCACAGTCGCCAGATTCCGCAGGGTGGCCCGGCAACCTCTACGATAGGTTGCGCTGAGAGTGGGACCTGAGGGAGGAGTGGGAGCGGGCCGGGAGCTGCGGGGAGGGGACGCTCCTCGGGGGCGCGCAGAGCCGGGACGGTGACAGGCGCGCGCGCGCGTGCGCTCCCAGCTGCAGCTCGGCCCCGTCACTCCAGTCGGCCGCTGAGAGGCGCGCGGGGTCTGGGCCGCCGCCGTCGGGGGACCACATACCCGGGTGTCCCGGGCGTCCCCGAGTGCCGGGCGGTGCCTGCCCTGTCGGTCCTTGCTTGCGTGCTCTACACGCGGCGCTCAGGACCCGCCCCCCGACGCCCCTTTCCGCTCCGGGTTCAGGGTCCTCGCGGCCCATGCGGGCCGCTGTACGTCCCCACCTCACAGAGCGCTCCCGGGCCGGCCAGCCGGCCACCATGGTGGCCTTGAGGCCTGTGCGGCTCCTCCAGGGGGGCTAACAGGCCCAGAGCGCAGGCTTCGGGGCGCGGGGTCCTGGACCCGAGTCCCGCGCCATGGCCGGGGCCATCGCTTCTCGCATGAGCTTCAGCTCGCTCAAGAGGAAGCAACCCAAGACGTTCACCGTGCGGATCGTCACCATGGACGCCGAGATGGAGTTCAATTGCGAGGTAACCAGCCCGCAGCCACGACGGGCGGTGGGGAGGGGAAGCGGGGAGGAATTCCCGCTCACCGGGCACCGACCGAGGCGCCCCTGCCTCGGTGACAGTCGAGGTAGAAGCGTGAGGGATTCTGCTTATATCATCTTCTGAGCAGAGATGGAGATGGTTAGAACCAGATTTGGGCCCAAATCCTCGTGTAAAAGATACTTGCTGCTTTTCTTCAGAAGATTTGGAAGGACTTTATGGAGGTTATTTTCATTCATTGTTATTAGAAGAGGCTGGAAGCATCTGATAGGGAATTCTTGATTTCAGTTTCGGGCTCAAGTTCCTGCTGTGTGGAGTTTTTACCTACATTAGATAATATTGTTATGCACCCCAGTTATTAAAAGTTGTGTCTTGTCTGTTGGAAAGTCTATACTTTTTCCCTGTTTTCAAAACTTAAATTTTTGGGAAAAGACTCTTTGAGGAAAGAGTTGGTGTCTTTTACTTACTTTCAATACAGTTTCCAGCATGATGATAATAGCTGTCATTTGTTGAATATGTTCTAAGTGTCAGTCATGCACAATCCTGACAACAACCCCATGAGGTAATTACCTTTATTACCATTCCCTTCCCCCAAAACCATATTATCTAGTAAATGGCAATATGGGGTTTTAAACCAAGGTCTCAGTCAACAGAGTACATTTCTCAAATAATTCTTTATTACTCAAAGTGTGGTCTGCAGAAGCAGTGATCTAAGTCAGGGATTGGCCAACTTTTTTCTCTAAAGGGCCAGATTGTAAATATTTTTGGCTTTGCCAGCCTTAGGGTCTCTGTTACAACTACTCAACTCTTCAAGCCTACAGTTAAAGTGCAAATCAGCCTTAGACAGGATCACCTTCTAGTATGACAGTGTGAGGGGCTTCACTCACCCACTGGTGAAAATTACCTTAACAACAATTATTTTAAAGCCTCTGGAAAAGGTGCTAAGGGCAAATAACAAAAGAAGAAAATCTGTGAAAAGTCAGTAAGAAAGGCAAGACTCTGGCATTTGAACCAAGACAGGACCCTCCTTCCCTACTCAGAGTTCAGCAGGGAGGAGCCTACTCTAGACTGGTGCAACCAAGACCACAGGGTTCCCTCTCCCTCCAGCTCCTAGTTGGAGGGTTTTCTTCATAGGAGGAGCAGGACTTCAGCATTTCAAATCCTGCCCCCAGCTACCTGTTGCTGTGGCTCGGGTGAGTGTGGCCTAGAGGTGGTAGCTCCCTTCTGCCTCACCCCACTTTTGGAATGGAGTCTTTACCTTGGGTGCAGCTGAGAATACCAGGTCCCCAGTTGGCCTTACCCTGACTCATGATATGATGATTCCATGCCAAGAGAAGAAAGCCAAGAGGACCTCAAGCTATTCCCTCCATTTCCTGCCATTGACTCACTCAGCCCCTGGAGCAGGGTATCACTCAGAAGGCTTGCTAGTGTCCCCAACCCCAGTTTCAGAGCCTTGTCTCAGAGAATTTTGTCTTGGTGGAAGAATCAGACCATAAAACAGGTATCTCTTAATCTCTTCCCAGAGGAGCTGACTTAGTTTGCAACAGAGCATGGAGAAGTTTATGCTTAGCTAAGGGTGCTTTCAAGAATAGTGGAGTATGTGGGAAGAGATTCATGGATTTAATGAAGATTCAGCCTAGACTGTTGGCTGGCTAGTTTTTGGGAGAATATAGGGGAATGGGACCCATGGGGGAGCCCTCCTGGGATCAGAATAAATATCACATACTGACCTGAGAAACTATTCCCTCAAAGGAGTCACAGTTTGATTGGGTTAATTTGTAGAGCAATTTATGTCCCTGGGTATTGGTGAAAATAATAGAGAAATCAGCCAGTGACTGGTGGAGTTTAACAGCTGGTGGGTGTGGTCAGGGAAAGAGAGGAAGAGACCTTTACCAAACCACTGTCCTCCAAGGGTAACTGGGCATACCCAAAACTGTGCCTTCCTGAGGAGCAACATCGGAGCCTTAACACTGTGGGGAGGGGGGAATAGACTTCCCTAAAATAATCCATTCTGTCACTAAAACATACATAAACTAATTACAAGCCCTCCCCCCAAGGAGAGGAGGGGAGGGGAGTATCCAGAGTTGATACAATATGTTATCTAAAATGTTTAGTTTCCAATAAAAAATTATGAGGCATGCAGAGAAACAGAGAAATATGACCCACATGCTAGAAAAATAAAGGCATCAGAAACTGCCTGTGAGAGCAACCAGATGTCGGATTTAACAGAAAAAGACTTCAAATTAGCCATTAGAAATATGTTCACAGAACAAAAGGAAAGTTTGATTAAAGAAGTAAAAGAAGATATGATGCCAGTAGCACATCAAATAGAGAACATAAAGAGATAAAAATGATAAATGAGTCAAAAGAAAATTCTAGAGTTGAAGAGTACAATAACAAATTAAAAATTAAATTAAAAATTCACAAGAGCAGCTCAATGGTAAATTTGAACTGGAAGAAGAAGGGATTAGCAAATTTAAGGATAGATTGACAGATTATGCAAGCCAAAGAACAAGGAGAAAAAGAAGAAAGAAAAATTAACAGAGCCTCAAAGAAATTGGGGCACCACTAAAGACACAAATAAATACATCATGAGAGTACCATAAGAGGAGAGAGAGAGCTGCAGAAAATATCTTCAAAAAATTTATAGCTGAAAATCTTGAAAGCAGCAAGAAAACAACTTGTTACAAGGGAATCCTAATAAGATTAAAAGCTGGCTTCTCAGCAGAAACAGCAGTGGCAAGAAGGCAATGGGATAACGTATTCAAAGTACTCAAAGAAAAACACTGTCAACCAAGAATCCTATACCAGCAAAGCTATCTTTCAAAAATGAAGACTAAATAAAGGCTTTCCTGGATAAATAAAAACAGAATTTATTGCCAGCAGTCCTGCTTTACAAGCTATATTAAAGGAAGTTCTTCAGGCTGTATTGGGCTAAGGAAATGACTATAAATGGTAAAATAATAACTATAACAAAGTTTTGTTGGGTTTGTAACATTAATAGATGTAATATATATAACAATAATACTACAAACTGTGGGGAAAGGGACTAGAGCTATACAGAAGTAACATTTTCTTTGTATCACTGGAATTAAGCTAGTATAAATCTGAGGCTGATTCTGATAAGTTATTATATGGTATAACCTAAAGCATCCACTAAAAAACACCAAAATATAGATAGCAAAAAAAAAATCATTAAAGAAATTAAAATGCGACATTATAAAACATTCACTTAATGCAAAAGAAAGCAGTAAACATGGAATAGAACAAAAAAGATGTGAAAAACCCAGTGAGATACCACTTCGTGCACACCAGGATGGCTATCATCCAAAAACAAAACAAGTGTTGACGAGGATGCCAAGAAATTGGAACATTGTTGGTGGCACTGTAAAATGGTGCAGCCACTGTGGAAATTAGTTTGGCTTTCCTCAGAAAATTGAACATAGCATATGACCCAGCAATCCCACTTCTTGGTATATGCCAAAGAATTGAAAAGCAGGGACTTGAACAGATATTTGTACACCAGTGTTTGTAGCAGCATTATTCACAACAGCCAAAAGGTGGAAGCAGCCGAAGTGTCCATCAACAGATAAATGGTAAATGGTAAACAAAATGTGGTATGACATACAATGGAATACTACTCAGCTGTAAAAAGGAATGGTTTTACAGGTGCTACAACATAGATGAATCTTGAAGACATCATGTTGAATAAAATAAGCCAGGCACAAAAAGAAATATTATATGATCTTGCTTATAAAAAATACCTAGAATAAGCAAATTCCGTAGAGACAGCTAGGGGCTGGAGGTGGGGGTGCGAAGAAAGCAAAGTTATTGCTTTAATAGGTGTAGATTTTCTGTTTGAGTGATGAAAAATTTAGGGTAATGGATATACTGATGACAGCACATATTTTGCATGTAATTAATATCATTGAATTGTACCCTTGAAAGTGGTTAAAATGGGAAATTTTGAATTATATGTATATGCTACTATTATTAAAAGTAAAAAAAAAAGACACAAAACATAGAAAACAAAAAGTAAAAAATGGCAGACATAAGCCCAGTCATATCAGTAATAACATTAAATGTGAATGGTTTAAAAATTTAATCAAAAGGCAGAGATTGAGAGACTAGATTAAAAAAACAAAACAAGATCCAACTATATGCTATCTATAGGAGACACACTTTAGATTCAAAGATACAAATAGATTGAAAGTAAAAAGATGGAAAAAGAAAAAAGAAATAGGCAAACAGCAAATATGCAAACAGCAACCACAAGAAAGTTGAAGTGGCTGTATTAATATCAGACAAAATACACTTTAAGAAAAAAAATGTTACTAGAGATAAAGAGGGACATTTTATAAGGATAGAAGAGTCAAACCATCAGGAAGACATAGTAATTATAGACATATGTACCTAATAACAGAGCATTGTTGGGATTGAATCATGCCCTCCTATAAAAGACATGTTCAAGTCTAAATTGTGTGAATTGATTTGTAAACAGATTTTTTGAAGGTGAGTCAGAGTGTGGATGTGAAACTATTTTATATAAATGACCTTTGAAGATGTTATCAGTTAAGGTGTGGCCAATGAGGGTGGGCCTCTAATATCGCTGAAGTCCTTACAAGCAAAGGAAACTGGACACAGAAGTAGAAGTCAGAGAAGGAAAAGAGAAGAAAAAGAGAAGGAAAGAGAGATCCGCCATGTGACGGAGGGAGAGATGGTATCTACAAGTCAAGCAACCCCAAAGATTGCCAGAAAGTGAGCACCGGAACACTGCAGATCCAAAAAAAAGCATGGCCTGATGGTACCTTGATGTTGGACTTCTAGCTTTCAAAACCGTGAGACAATAAATTCCAGTTGTTTAGCCAACCTTATTGTATGATATTATTTATAGCAGCCCTGGCAAACTGAGAGGCTCATAAAAATATATAAAGTGAAAACTGACAAGAATAAGGGAGAAATAGACAATAATAATTGGAGATCTTAATACCCAATTTTCAATAATTTCAAAAATATAGTTACCAAAACATATGGGCACTGGCTAAAGCAGTGCGTAACGGGAAATTTATAGCTGGAAATGTCTAAATGAACAACAAAGAAAGATCTCAAATCAATAACCTAGCCTTCCATCGTAAGAAACTTGCAAAAGAAGAGCAAATAAAACCTAGAGCAAGCAGATGGGAGGAAATAATAAAGATTAGAGTGGGAGTTAATGAAACAGATAATAGAAAAACATTATAGAAAATCAATAAAACCGAACACTGGTTCTTTGAAAACATCAATAAAACTGACAAACCTTTGGCTAGATTGACCAAGAAAATAAATGAGAGAAGACTCAAATTACTGGAATTGGAAAACAAAGAGGGCTATTACTACTGACCTTATAGAAATAAAAAAGATTATAATGGAATAGTGTAAACAATTGTACATCAACAAACTAGATAACTTAGATGAAAGGGATAAATTCCTAGAAAGATACCAACTACCTAAACTGACTCAAGAAGAAATAGATACTCCGACTAGACCTACAACAATTGAGATTGAATTAACAAACAAACAAACAAACAAAACCCCAAAACTACCCATAAAGAAAAGCCCAGGCCCAGATGGCTTCACTGCTAAATTCTATTAAACACTTAAAAAAGGAATTAATATCAATTCTTCATAAACTCTTCAAAGAAATTGCATAGGTGGGAAGGAACACGACCCAACTCATTCTATGAGGCAAGTATGACTGATACCAGGTGAAGACATCACAAGAAAAGAAAACTACAAGGCAATATCTTTTATGTATATGGACAACAAAAATCCTCAACAGAATACAAGTAAACCAAATCTAGGGATGAATAAAAAGAATTGTGCACCATAACCAAGTGGGGTTTATCTGAGGTATACAAGGTTGACTTAACATCGGAAGGTCAATTATTGTAATATGTCATTTCAATGGAATTAAAAAAATCACATGATCATCTCAATAGACACAGAAAAAACATTTGATAAAATCTAACACCCTTTCAAAGTAAAGATCCTCAGAAAATTAGGATAAAACTGATAAAGAACATCAGTGAAAGACCCATAGCACCATCATACTTAATGGTGACAGACTGTAAGCTTTCCCCTAGAATCAGGAACAAGACAAGGACGTCTGCTCTTGCTACTTCTGTTTAGCATTGTTCAATACTGGAGAGTCTAGCCAGGGCAATTAGGTGAGAAAAAGAAATGCAATGCATCCAGATTGTAACGGAAGAAGTAAAACTACCTCTATTTGCAGATGACATGATTGTGTATATAGAAAATACTAAGGAATCCACTACAAAACTGCTAGAACTAATAAATGAATTCACGAAGTTTGCAGGATACAATCAAAATACAAAAATCAGTTGTATTTCTGTACACTTTTGAATGAATAATCCAAAATGAAATTAAGAAAACTGTTCATAATAACATCAATAAAAATAAAATACTTAGGAATAATTCTAACAAAAGAAGTACAAAATTTATGCTCTGAAAATTACAAAACATTGTTGAAAGGAATTAAAGAAGATCTAAATAAATAGCCAAACATTCCATTTTCATGGATTGGATGGCTTAACATTGTTATGTCTTGGCACTATTCCCCGAAACTGGTATATACTATCCCTATCAGAATATCAGCTGGCTTCTTTGTACAAGTTGCCAAGTGATTCTAAAATCCATGTGGTATTGTAACGGACCCAGAAGAGCCAAAGCAATCCTAAAGAAAAAGAATCAAGTAGGAGGACTGTGATGGATAGGTTCATGTGTCACCTTGGCCAGGTGATGGTATCCAGGTATCTGATCAAGCAAGCACTGGCTTAACGGTTACTGCAAGGATGTTTTTGGCTGGTAAATAAACCAGAGGCTGGTTTATTAAATCATTAGTCAATTAACTGTACCTGTGACTGATTACATCATAAAGGGCTTGTCTCCCTCAATGAGAGAATTCTGTCAGCTGGATTTAATCCAATCAGTTGAAGGGAGAGAGAGAGAAGACCTTCACTTCTTCTTTGGCAGCCAGAGAAGCATTTCCTGAGAAGTTCATTGAACACCTTCATCAGAGTTGCCTGTTCACTGCCTGCCCTATGGAATTTGGACTCGTGAATCCTGCCCTACAA
>PVKY010013395.1:0-11047 GCA_004027775.1 Bradypus variegatus | reverse complement strand
AATCAAGTATTCTGATTCTAAGTCCAATGTTCAAAATGTCAAACGAATTCACTAGACAATTACCTAGTGAATCTGAGAGCAGATCCTTGTGGACATTTTGACCAAATCAGTTGTTGTGAATCATCTGAATCCCTCACATAATTGTGCAATTCTCCACTTTCCTGTGTAGACACATGAGAACTGCATAGGTATCAGAAACCCTAGGTACAGAGTAAAAAGTAAACAGTTCTTCCATATCCTTCAGGAATTTTTTTAATAGAAAAATTCATCATTCATATCCTTTCCACAGTGAAAGTGAGTTCCAACCACAATCAATACCACTGCTCATGTGGGCTGTGGGCTGCGTGTGTCTTGGGTGCAGAATTCCTGGCTCCTGGCCATAACCAATACAGGAATAAATGCCATTTAATTCCACCCAGCTGTTCCTGGGGCCTTCCATGGGTGGGCCTGCCAAGGAGTGTTTCATTCAATTCACAGGGAAAAAATGCACCCCTCAATTGCTCAGCACAGAGCCAAATTTGCTATGCCTTTCCAAACACACCACCATGGAGGAGACGCACTGGAGACTGTTCATATCTGGGCCCAATCCAGCCCCAGGTGTTCCACAGGGGGTTCTGCCATTTGGTTGCAGTGTTCTAAGCCTGTACTTTACTTTATACTGAAAAACTAGTGCTTTGTGTTCAGTAATAATGTGTTTCTAACATATGAGGTTAAGAAGACATCTTCACGTATTTAAATAAATAAAGCAGTGGAAATCATCGACCTACCATGAATAATGATAATCAACTCTAGTTTCAAATAGCAAGGTGCTGGAGAGGGCCTGGCCTGGGTATGGGTGACTGTTGCCTAGTAGCCACTCTTGTCTCTCTGTGCCTTCCCGCAGCAGAAGCTCGAAAACTGAGATCTACATTTTCCAGACTCCCTTGAAGCCAAGGTTCTGTACACAACTTGGGCTCTGGCAATTGAATGCACTTACATTTGATTTGGGATATGGGAGAGAGATCAAGATCATTGTTTGCATCTGTTTCAACTGGCAAACAAGGTCTCAGAGGCTGAGAGTCAAGAAGCAGGTGGTGTCTGGACTCAGAGTTTCAATTTCTAGTCTCCAGATTTATGCTGCACTTGTGTTTGAGCAGCAGCTTGCCAGTCTTTAGATCTCTGCTATAGCAGTGTGCTCTGAAACGTACTGGCTGCCCCTGACTTCCACCCCTTCAGTCCTCCAAATGTTTTGGACATATCCAAGTCCGGTATTTAACTCCCTTCTCTCTAAAATTCGTACAATTGTTCTGTTTTTCACTAGATGCTGGCTGATACTGGAGCCCTTTAAAACTTTCCCAAGTTCTCTTGAATTTAAGTTTATACACCTGGTAATGAAGTATCAGCTAGAGGGAAATAAATAAGAGTTCAGTATATTTTAGTCACTTCCTTATAAGTAGCTTCCTTCTAGACTAACCAGAAGGCATAATAATTTCTTACAATTATTGTACATTTAAGGTACTGTCCAAAGTACTATACACTCGTTATCTCACTTAGTCCTTACAGAAACTCCATTTTACAGAAGATAAAGCCAAGGTGTATAGGGGTTAATAAACTTTTGCTTGACTACCTTGCAGTACATAGAATAATGCTCCCTACAAAGATATACACATCCAAAGATGTCCTAATCCCCAGAGCCTGTAAATATGTTCACCTTACTTGGCAAAAGAGATATGATATGTACAGATGTGATTAAGTTAAAGATCTTAACATAGGGAGATTTTTCTGGATTTTCTGGGTGTGCCCAATGTAGTCACAAGGGTTCTTATAAGAGGGAGGCACAAGGGTCAAAGGAGGAGAAGGAGACATGATGACTGCAGCAGAGGTCAGAGAGAGAGAATTGAAGATGCTAGATTGCTGGCTTTGAAGATGGAAGAAGGGACCATACAGTCAGCCTCTAGAAGGAAAAAGCAAGGAAACATTCTCCTGTAGTGGTCCAGAAGAAACACAACATTGCCAACCCATTGTAGACTCTGACCACCAGAACTGCAAGATAATAAATGTGTGTTGTTTTAAGCCACTAAGTTTGTGGTAATTTGTTACAGCAGCAATAGGAAACTAAGGAAAACATTTAATAAATATTTATTTAGAACCTACCATGTGGTACTGGGAGATACCGTTGAAGCAACACTAAGCATCTGTGCTAATATTCCAGCTTGCATTCTTGCCTGGAGTTAAGCAGAAGCAAGATCAACCCCAGGCCAGTCTGTCTTGAGAGCCCATGCTCATAGCTACTACACTCTACCATTTCTACCATGTCAAGCTTGAGGCAAATGTCCTGGCCTGTGCCCCTTTTTATTCTAATAAAGTGATCTAATAAATCTCGTTCCTAGCTGGATCCTGATAAATTAATACAAACTGACTTTTCTCATTTGTAAGGACCTTTAAGATTTCCTTTGCTCTGAGGGCCATTTTAGCATTTTCTGCAAAGAAGGTTTTTGCACCAAGTACCTTTCTAGACCTATGGTTCTAAAGTCATTTCCCACATGTTTCACCAGGTATGCTTGTTAAAACACCCAATCTCCAGAGTTTTTAATTCCATACATTTGGGTGGCGTCTGAAGGTATGCATGTTAATATCCCAGGTGATTTTGAGATAGATAAACCAGGGACCTCACCGGAGAAACACTTTTTTATATAAAGTTCTAGAAGAACCCTTGCTCTCTGAGCCTTCAGAGATGGAACTTTCTAACATTCCAATTGCCATAGTTTTTCTAGTGGGTTTTGAAGCAGACATTCTTCTCCTGATTACACATGCTTTGCAGTAGCATTAGAAAATAAATGAATCCCCCAATGACTAATAACAGAAGGTCGTAATGTTTTTTTTTTTGTGTGTGTGTGTGTGTGTGTGTATGTGTGTGTGGTATAGTAATGCTACTAGAGATGTCTCTTTTTAAAATATTACAATTGATCTAATTGCTTTTTTCAAGTCAGGTTGGAATAGTCAATGCATTTAAAGATTTTCAGACACACTCAAGAAGGATATTTTTTAAATGTAATTTAAATTGTTGCAGATTGTTTCACTGTTGTCCCCAAAATTGTCACTTATTGGTTGGTGGTTTAAGATATTCCTTCTAGGTGACAGTTCAGAGGCCAACTTAATGAAAAACAACAGATTTTACTGACTTCTTTTAGATATTGCAATATTTCATTGATTCAGAGAATTAAATTACTATTAACAGAACCATGAAAATTATCTAACCCAGCCCCATCATATTGCAGATAAGAAAAATGAGGTTAAAGAGAATGAAGTGACTTGCTAAAGTTACACAAGTAGTTAAGGGCAGAAGTAAGAACAGCAACTACTTTCCCAACTCTTGGTCCATTAAGAGGCTCAGTATCACTCAAGTTTTATTTCTCAAGACTCATATGGCACATTGTTGCTGTCAATGTATTTTTTTAAATAACAGATAATGTGAAGAAAGTATACTTAAAATACTTATATTTTTTGCTTTGTTATTTTTCCCTTTGAAATAATAAATTCATCAACCTCTTTCATTCTGACTCCAACTTTTTTTTCCTAGGTATTCACTATTCACAATAGGACCACTAAGAAAAATATTTGTGGATCTCTACTTTGTTAGCCTTATCCTGACAATTCTCCCATTTAATAAAAACTTTTTTTTTTATCTCCAGTGAGGCTGGCTCACTAAGCCTGCTGTGTTTTAATGCACCTTTGAGCACATCAGATTGAGCCCTAACCTGAAGGCCTCTCCCCGTCAACCACTGTAAAATAGTTTCACACAATTTACTCAAGTGAGTTCTTTGGACAGTTGCTAGGGCAGGAAACTCAACACCACAGAATAGGGACAACAGAGGTGATGGGATAACAGCTGGGGGAATTGTGCTGCAGGTCACAAGCTGGCATGGTAGGGGCCCAACTCTCAAGTTACCATTGCTCTGGTTTAGATCCCGGAACAAAGGCCTAAAGAAGTGAAAACCCTATTCAGGGAGCAACTCAGAGACACCCATCCTCCAGTCTACTTGGTATAACCAAATCTGAGACCCCTGAGGTCTACCTATTTGCTTAATTCTTCTGGCCTAAATGTCTCTCCTGTGCTAGTGGGGGACAAAGTGGGGAACACTGCTGAGAAGTAGGGCATTGGATATGTACACACCAAACAGTGGAAGAAGTCAGTAGAGAAAGAAGAGAGGTGGGGTGGGGCATGAGGCTCAGTGTGGCCAACACTTATCTGACTTTACCATTGTCCTTGTGAAGCCAGCTTTCTCAGCCAGCCAGGCAGCCAACACTTCCGGTTTCCTCTCTGACATGTAAAACAGTCATGCTCAGAGATTACCTTGACATGAAGCAGAGCAGGAATTTGAAGTGGAGGGAAGTGGTTCTTATTGTGTCTCTTGTCAGTGGGGCTGCCAACAGTCAGAGGCAGAGGTAGTAATTTTGTGGGAGAGGATTAAGAAAAGTGTTGTGTGTTTTCACATGTCTTTTACAGATTTTCTGTTCAGGTGTGTGAAAAGTTGGGTTGTCCCCTACTTTCATTGTTGCCTTGAATTCCAACCCATCTGGGACAAACTGGCCTGATTACATCTCTCTGGAAAATTAGTTCAATGCCTTTTCTTGCTCCAGAACACACCTTTTCTTGGTACCAATTTGTTCATTCACATATCTATCATTTATCAAATAAATATTCCATGTACCGGCCCTTGCAAAATGCTGGGGTATGGTAGTGCCTACACTTGCCTTCCTAAAGCTTATAATCTTGTGGGAGAAACATACAATTAAATGAGTCATGATAATAAGTATAATGAGTGTTACAATAGGGGAAGTAAAGTAAACAACAATCTTGTCAGCTTCCTCACCTATAAAATAGGGATGATAAAAAAGGAGTACTTACATCATGGGGCTGGCATGAGGTCAGATGAGATGATGTGGTTAAATTGCTTTGGAAGAACAGCTCCAGCTGCGGGGACAGCAACACCGTCAAGCCTCTCCTTATTTCCTTCCTCTCCCCCGCCGCCCTTGGAGCAGAAACCGAAAGAATCCCGAATCCCGGCATCAGTCTCCTGTTCCCCGCCCGCCTGGCCTGTCTTTGCCCCAGTGATGCCGGCAGAGCGCTGACTAGGCCCCGGGTCCTCCTCTGGTGTCTTCGGGACCCTGCCCCACACCTTCTCTTTCGCCCCTTCCGCTCCCACCTGGGTCTTTTCCTCTCGGGAGGCCGGGAAGTCAAACATGTAGTCACCCCCTGCTCTTCCCGGCCCCCTCGCCCCCACTTCCGGCCGAAGCGCGGGACACGGGCTGCGGTGGCTCTGCCGTCCCTCCCGCCACGGGTCGCGACCGTTTCAAGAGACCCGGATTCATTAGGGTCTTTTCCCGGCCTGTGCGTGTGCTGATCTCCGTTTTTGCAAAAGGCGCCTGCGACTGGCAGAACCGGTGAGAGACGAAGATAGGATCCTTCCCCGCCGCCCTCATAATCACGAGTTTTAGCTGGACCTTTGGGCGCACACCGAGATAGTGCGGAGCCAGAGGAAAAGCACTGAGGATGGCGCTGAGACGGATTAATGAGGAGCTTAGTGATTTGGCCTGTGACACACACACACACACACACACACACACACACACACCCAGCACAATGTTCTGCAGGTCCAGTTGGAGATATGTTTCATTGGCAAGTCACAATTATGGGATCTAATGACAGCCCATGTCAAAGCTGTGTATTCTATTTAACAATTCATTTTCCTACAGACTCCCCTTCAAACAGCCTATGGTTGCATTTACAAGAATTTATCACCCAAATGTTAACAGTAATGGCAGCATTTGTCTCCATATTCTAAGATCACAGTGGTCTCCTGCTTTAACTATTTCTAAAGTTCTTTTATCGATTTCTTCACTGCTATGTGATCCGAACCCAGATGACCCCCTAGTGCTGGAGAGTGTACGGATCCATAAAACACACAGAGATAAGTACAACAGAATATCTCGGTAGTAGACTCAGAAGGATGCCATGGGATGCTACCTTAAAGTCAGAATAGCCTGCATTCTAGCAGGAATAAACTTTAAAGTATGGTTCCCTTTTTTATTTTTTTATACAACTGCTCCCCTATCAGACCTTATCTTTGTAAATTTTATTTTTTGTTTACCTCCCTCCACTCATTCACATGCTCATCTGAGAAGACACAAGTTCTTCCAGTTTGGGACAATAACTGCTTTTAGAAACTATAAGTAGTCACAAGAGAACAGTTGCCCACGATTCAGAAATTTTTTTAAAAAGGAGCATGTATATTATGTGGCCAGTGTTTTCACTCTAACTTGGTTGTGAGACTAAAACCATTCCTCACTGCTCTAACATGCTGAAGAAGTCATCTGAGAGGAAGGGAGATGGATGTTCAGTTGTCACATCAAAAAGGAAGCAGCATTACTCTATAGCAGCATCCATTCTTGTTTAGCCTTTCACTGTTAGAAATTAGAGGTTATATGATATACTTTATGTTCATAACTGATGGGGCTGAAGAATTAGTATTGAATTTATGCAGCAGAACAGACAATATGATGTATTTTATGCATATCAATAAAGGAATGACCTGTTCTTGTTCTACAGAGAATGGAAATTGGAATCAAGCACTCATTGTATTCCAAAATAGGGTTTCAAACATCTTGTAATTTTCATTTAAATTGTTAGGAAGCTTGGAGTTATTAGTTAATCTATCTTCCAATATACTGTTAAATATGGCACTGAATAAATGAAGCAAGTTGTCAATGGATGAGTGATCAACCAATAGCTCTGCTAGTAATTGGTTTATTTTTCTTCAATAAAGTCGCATAAACAAACAAACAAACAAAAGCTTTGGAAAGGGTAATGCCTCTTAGTTGCACCTCCTCATCAAATATCCTATTGAAATAATTTAAGTGTTGCAGAGGAAGATTTGCAAGAACACCCCTCTTATTTTCAGAGCCCAGGCTCTGGTTCCAGGAGACACAAGAGGCCAAACAGGAATCATCCACTGAGCACTGAACACACAAGACTCTGTACTGGCCTCTGGGAAAGGCTTACTCCCCAGGAAAGTCCTGCTCCACTAGGTGTCTATGTACCAGAACAGACTGCATGGACCCAGGCTGGAGTCAGCCAAATGCAAAGCTCAAGAAGAACAACCTACTTCAGATCTGAGCCGGCCACCCAACCCACCTCCACTCTCCTGATGCCTACTTTCCAGGCATAGCACATCTCACAGTTGGGATCATATATTTATGCCATCATTTTGACCAACCTCTCTCTCCCCTAGTTCACTAATGTATCTGTATTCCTCATCCCTATTCCGGAACTGGGGAATAATGCTTCTCAACAGATACTGCCTGAATGAGTGAGTGAATGAGTGTTCCTTTGATTTATAACCTTTGGGAAGTATCCCTTGCTATCTGAGCAATAGTTTCTGTCTGACCTTTCTCAGTAATGAAATCCCCAGAGACCATTCCTGGGAGACAGTTTAAGCAGGCATGGTGATAACCTGGAAATGAACACTTAGGTTGAAAGGGGTCAGAACAGTTAACCTGTGCCCTTCCAAGTGCCTAAAGCAGGAGCTTCTGGAAAAAGTCTCACAGCTCACTCCCAGTCTGAACACATTCTCAAAATGAGGAAGACACATCCTTTTGAAAACTGAGCATTTGCTGCCCTTTAGTGTCTGGAGAGCCAGCTGGGCTGAGCACCCTCCAGGTGGCGAGATCCCTTCCCTCGGGGTGGAGGCTGGCTGAAGTCTCCAGTGTGTCATGCAAAGAAATAGTAGATATGGTCCCTTAGCTTCTGGTGTCTGGTTTTTATACCTTGGTTGTATGCAGCAGTTTTAATGGGAAGGGGAAAAATGGAAGTGTTTTAAATGTGTGTGTGTTTTCTCCTGGTGCTTGCTGACTCCCACAGAGGCTGTAAATTTCAAAATCCAAACACAAGAAGCCCCTGTCATGAGCCTATGACTTAACATATTGGACTTCATTCAGTGGCCACATGAAGAATATTCTTGGCAAAAAGAGTTGTAGCATATTAATGGTAAAAATAAATATCATTCTCTCAATTTTCAACTAAATATAACTACTGATGGTTGAAGCACTGTAAGCTAATCAGATTTTTTGACCTTCAAAAAACAATTTGGAAGAAAAAAACAACTTGAAAATCAGTAATACCTAAAACATAAGATATTCTGGGCTGCTGTACGATTATTCAGTTTACATCATTAACTTAGAAACATGAGTGTTCTGATCTTTCCTGTTACGGAGTGATGGAAGAATAAAAGAAATGGGATTTTAAAACAAGAAGACAAACAACCCAATGAAAAATGAGCAAATGACTTGAACAGATATTTTTCCAAAGAAGATAAACAAATGGCCAATGAACACCTGAAAAGATGCTCAACATCATTAGCCATTAGGGAAATACAAATCAAAACCACAAAGAGAAACCACTTCACAGCCACTAGGATGGCTATCATTTTTAAAAATGGAAAATAACAAGTGCTGGCGAGGATGTGGAAAAATTGGAACCCTTGTGCACTGCTGGTAGGAGTGGGAAATGTTACAATCACTGTGGAATACAATTTAGCAGTTCCTCAAAAAGTTAAACATAAATTACCATATAATCAGTCAATTCCACTACTAGTGATATACTCAAAAGACTGGAAAGCAGAGGCTCAAACAGATATTTGTACACCAAAGGTCACAATAGCCAAAAGGTGGAAAGAACCCAAGCATCTGTCAACAGAGAATGAATAAACAAAATATGGTCTATACAAGCAATGGAATATTATTCAGCCATTAAAAGGAATAAAGTTCTGATACATGCTTCAACACTGATGAATCTTAAAACATTATGCTGAGTGAAGTAAGCCATACATCAAAGGTCAAATATTGCATGATTCCATTATTATATGAAATATCTAGAATAAGCAAATACATAAAGACAGAAAGTAAATTAGATGTTACTGGGGGCCAGGGGAGGTGGCGACAGGGAGTTATTGCTTAATGAATACAGAGTTTCTATTTTAGGATGATGAAAAGATTTTGGTAATTGATGGTTGTGATGGTAGCACAACATTGTAAATGCCATTAATACCACAGAATTGTAGATGTAAAAATGTTTAAAATGGCAAATTTTATGTTACATACAAATGACTACAATAAAATTTTAAAAAGAAAAAGAAACAGGATATACTGTATACTTATCTCTATAGAAAAAAATATGTAATCTGAATGTGATGAAAAGGATAATGTCAAAATAGTCTACAGATAACCTAAAGAGAGAGTGAGTCCAGTAAACAGTGAAATATTGAAGGCTTCTGATTCAAATGAAACTTCTAGGAGTAAACAGAAGGCTGAAGGGAAACTCAGGTTAGCCAACTGGCCCGCAGATGCTTTTGCCAAGCTGGGGGCATAACAGCAGAATCATTGACAAATTAATCCTTCAGTAGACAATAGCCCAGTGAGAAACTTACTAAAGAGGAAGTGATAGTGACCGAAGAGGCACAGTGCAGAAAAAGGAGCACCCAATGAGGAGACATAAGGTTCACATTAGAACAGGTTGAGGGGATGTTGTATAAAAGCAAAAATCATGCCCCTTCTGGTTCCTTTTCAAACTTCCGCTAATGAAAAACTAAGATGGTATCATGTCTACAAATTTTATTCACTCAAGAATATCACAATCAACTCCACCTTTCCCTGAAAGAGGCACTATATTAAACCTTTGCCCTACATATTTTAATCTGGATATAGTCTAGGCCATATCCCCTGTTACACTACATTAAGCCCCAATGAATTTTTCCTTCAGAGCACTAAATCAGTTATAATTTTAAATTGACAAAATTGTTATTTAATGAAGATCACTCTCCCCCATTAAACCTCAAGTTCTGCAATGGCAAACAAAGAGCTTTGTCTTCTTTTTTGCTAGCCATTGATTCCTTGTCTAATACATTCCTTGTCTAATACAAGGCTTGACATATTACTCGGCACATAGGAGATACACACTTATTGAATAAAATTAATGAACAAATATAATTTAATTACCCTTCCCCTTTTTCTCTTCTTTCCTACTCAGTTTTTTCTGTTTTTCCTCCATTATATTTCATTTTATTTTCATATGAAAACCAAAGTTCATCTCAACTCTCCCACACAAATGTGTTCTGTTGGGCAACATTCCTGCATAATGCCACAGGAAGCTCCTTGACAAACCTACTTGTGTCTCTAAATCATAGAACAAAGATTGACCTTAGAGAGCCCTAAACCAACAATCCCCCTGAAAAGTATACAGTGCATGGGTTGAGAGTTCGGACTCTTGAGCAGACTACATAGATTCAAACTGTAGGTAGGTAACTTATTGAATGTGTAATCTTGCGTGAGTTGCTTGACCTCCCCAAGTCTTACTTTCCCCAAATGTAAAATGAGGACAATAATCAAATCAACCTCAAAGGGTTAGTATGATGAATAAATAACCATGTAAGTGAAGCACTTAAAAACAATTTCTGGTACATAGAAAGCACTATAAAGCACCAGCTGCTATTAGTTCAGTGACCACAAAGCCTAAATGTAACTCTGTCACACATTTTTGCAACAAGCCCACAGTTTGCACCACACAAGTGCATCCTGGCCCCTGCTGTCAGTCATTGCTCCTTTGCAGTCCCCTTCCCCAGCCATTCAGGCTGCAGAGATGCTCCTTCTGAATTTCTTGGGGCCACGCAGAGTAGAGTTGGGTGGTGGAAAGAGGAACCTAGTCCAAAGCAGATCTCAACGGCCAGTTGTTATTCCAGGGCAGAAATTTGTCTCCATTTTCAGGCAACTGTGGCCTAAGACATTCTCTTGAACCTCCAGGGAGGCAGTCTGTGCCTACAAAATCATTTCAAGCATCAGTTCAAGAGCTCTCCTCTTTTAAAGCCACTTTTCCGAGGCACTTAGCAGGAGTCATGTGGTTGAATTCCTGTGTCGCTAGGAAAATAGAAGCCTTTATAACTTTACTTCAAGCATCCGAAAGTTTCTCCCCAAACCTGGGGGAGATGAGGTTTCTGAGACTTGTGGCTCAGCAGGC
>PVKY010013394.1:0-11045 GCA_004027775.1 Bradypus variegatus | reverse complement strand
TTTGCTGTGATTATTGTTTTGGGAGTCCTTCATGTATTATGGACACTAACCCTCATCTGTTATATGTTTTGCAAGTATCCTCCCCAGTCTGCCCTTTGTCTTAACTTATCTTTTGCCCTAAAGAGGTCTTGAAATATGATGGGGGTTCTAAGTGGAAAAAGCCAATCTCAGAAGGTCACATACTGTGTGATTCCATTTATATAACATTGTTGAAATGAGAAAATTATAAAAATGCAGAGCAGATTAGTGATTGCTAGGGCTTAGGGCTGGGGGGTAGCAGATATGACTGCAAAGGAGTAGACTGAGGGAACTCTGTTAGGTGATCGGGTTGTCCTGCATTGCGATTGTGCTGAGCGTTACACACATCTGCACGTGATAAAATGACAGAGTACCATGTCAGCTTCCTACTTTGATATTTCCCATAGCTATATAAGATATAACTTTGGGAAGAAGTTGGGTGAAGGCTACACTACGTAGGGCAGGGAAAGAAAGGGGGGAGGCAGGGGCCCCTGAGCCCTCGGCTCAGCCCCATACTGAGCCGTTGCTTCTTTCCCAGTTGCACCACTAGAGGGCGCGGGTAACTTAAACTCGCCAGGGATGCTCTGCCTCCAGCGCCTGTTTACTTTTCATCCAGTCTTCAAATATTACCCAATGCACAGTTCAAAGGGAATGCAGAGAGTCGTCTAATCTAGTCTCCACACGGGACTTTAACAGAGAGAGACTGGTCTGTCTTCTTAAACATCTTCGGAGAAGAAAGACACCACCCACTTCTTGGCCAGTTTCTTCTAAGACCCTCCATAAATCTCTTACTCTTTCTAGCTCATTCTCTTTTGTTTTATCCTTAGTGGAAACAAGATGTAACTGTTTGGCATCGTCATGGCAACCACTCTTCAGAAACACTTGTAAATGACGAGGTGTATAGCGATGAGAAATGAGTTCTCATTTCTATCAAAGAGATAGTAGTATGGAATTACATTTCACCTTCTTAGCAAATTTACAGGTCTTTGGTCTCTCTCTGATTTTTCTGTCCCTTTCAAAGTGTAAAGACCAAAAGTGGACTTTGCACTCCAGTGTTCTTTCCGGTGCCAGATTTACTTCCTGGTTCTTGAATGTTACCCTGTTGATATACCTATGTGATATGCAATTATCCAATCAAAAAATTCATCTCTATCAACTTGAAGGATTATGTAGTCATTAAAATAAACACAATGACATTCCAATATACAACATGCTTAATAGTTAAAATTTTAAAAAGCATGCAAAATTGCAACTTCGCTTTGATTACAGCTGTAAAACTTGGATGTTTATGGACAAAGTATAGGAGGCAACATGAAAATAAAATAATTTATTAAGTTTATTGAATTGATGGTGATTACTTCTCTTTGATTTCCATTATTAGTATAATTTTGAGGACTTGTTTTAGACTGGTAAAATCTTTTATTCACTCAGCAACTTACGGTACACTCATGACTTAGACCCAGGGCTAAGTATTGCTAGGAAAATAAAACCAGACACAGATCCTACCATTTAGTATAATAGTAGCTGATGCTTATTTGATACTATTATCATCCCTATTGTAGAGCTTAAGAAAGTGAGGAACAGAAAGGCTAACTAGCCTACCCAAGGTCACACACAGAGCAAAAGCAGAACCAGAACTGAATTCAGTCTCTCCAATATCTGAGGCCTTGGACCTAATCATTATACAACACTGCCTCTCATGGTAGTCGAATAAGATAAAAAGGGATATGTGACATTCAATCATTCAGTCAGTATTTATTGAGCACCTACTATACATCAGACACCAGGGTATGTGCTGGGAAGACACTGATGAGCAAAACCATCACAGTTGTCCCTGCCCTTAGGGAGTTCACAGTTTATGGATAAAGCATTGTAGGATCCCAGAGGAGTACCCATATTGGAGGCTATTTTAGGGCAGAACCATCTCCTTCCCCACTCTGCTCCATTCCTAGCAGGGCATCAACTCTGCTTCTCTAGAAAGAAGGGAGGAAGAGTGAAATGGATGGCCGGAACACAAAGCTACAAAAGAAAACTGAGACGTGGCGTCTACTATTCAGCAAGCATTTGGAGAGAGGATTCAAAAACAAGGATAGGGTCAAGGGAGGGGACTGGGATAGACCTTGAAGGTCCCTGCCAACCTGACACTCTAGTACTTACTCAACTCTGATTGAACTAATAGTGCCCATTTGGATATATTATGTCCACCAAAAGCCATGTTCTTAAATGCAATCTTGTGAGGGCAGAGATTAATCTTTTGACTGAGTGTTTCCATGGAAATGTGACTCAATCAACTGTGGGTGAGACCTCTGATTAATTTATTTCCATGGAGCTGTGGACCCCACCCACTCAGGGTGGGTCTTAATTACATCACTGGAGTCCTACAAGAGAGCTCACAGACAGAAGACTCTCAGAACAGCTGAGAAACACTTTTGCAGAGATGCTTGGGAGCTGACAGGGACGATCAGAGGTGCTTGGAGTTGCTGACAGAAGGACATTTCGAAATGCTGGGCTAAGGACACACAGGAGCTGAGAGAGGAACCAAAACACAACCTGGGACCAGTAGACACCAGCCATGTGCCTTCTCAGTTGATAGAGGTGTTCTGGACACCATCGGCCTTTCTTCAGTGAAGGTATCCTCTTGTTGATACCTTTAGTTTGGACACTTTTATGGCTGTAGAACTGTAAATTTGTAGCCAAATAAACCCTTTTATAAAAGCCAATCCATTTCTGTTTTTTGCATAATGGCAGTATTAGCAAACTGGAACACTAATCCTTGAGCATTAAGTACCAAGCACTCAGCTAGACCCTGGAATGACAACTATAAATATGCCACTGCCCCTACCCTCCAGGAGCTTATGGTCTAATTAAGCCAGAAAGACAAATAAACAAGAAATTCCAGTACCATGTGCTAAGACCAGTGATAAGAAGCACTATGCAGGCTGGGACCAGACAGCAAGAAAGTGACATCTGTACTGAGCAATGACACAGGAAACAACCTGGAGCTAGAGGAGTGGGGTGGGCAGTGTGATCCAGGCTGAGGGAACAGCTTTGTGCAAAGCCCTGGAAATGAGAGGATTGCAATGACACTCTGGTTTATAGAGCAGTGCCAGTCAATGCCACTAAATTGCTGACTCAAGTTCCTTCATTACTCACTCCCAAGTTCAACAAGTGTTTCCAGCATGGGCACCACCTAGGGTGAGGTTGAAAGAGACTGCTCTCCACCTGATAACCCCAGAGCCCCAGCCTGACTAGGCCATCTTAGCCCACCCTCAGCACTTCCTTGTGGGTCTTTACATGCTTCTCTTGCCATTCATTCAGTCGGTCAATCAGCAAGTCCTGTGCCAGATTCCAGAAGCTCATCCGGGTCCCACCCTGTCTCTCAGAAGAGGGCTGGGGACAGTGTACTCCACATTGCTGAATCCCACACAAATTCCAGAACAGTGCTTTGCACACAGTGGAGCTTTCAGGTCTCCTAAATATAGAACTTAAAGAAAATAAATTCATCTGACGGCATAATTACAGTCTCAGCCCACGTCCTCCACATTTCCAGTGCCTACTCCCAACCCCTCTGCTACTGCATTATCAGGCTGCCCACCCCATCCCTAGACGCTGCCACTGGAAATGCCGAGGAACTCACTGCAGACAGAAGTATAAAAGCAGAAGCTTTTTATAGATAAAAGAAGCTTCAGGTTCAGAATAATCTGGGTGGATTTTCTGTATCAGTTTTATGATCTTCGGCAAGTCACCCGACCCGCGGCAGCCTCAGTTTTCCTCATCTGTAAAATGAGAATAATGACAGCTGCTTCACTGGGATTTGTTGAATGAATGTAACTGGCTGAGTTTAGAGTAGGAAATGAGATAGTCTATGTAAAGAGATGATCACGTTGCTTGGCATAAAAACGCTTTCCATAAGTGGTGGCTGTGGTAGTGAAGATGGCAATGATAGTAATGATGGTGGTAATGCAGACAGCGGGTTGTCAGTCCTGTAATTCACTCGCTGGAGTCACAACCGCCGCCTCCAGAGGCTGGCCCTGACCAGCGTGAAAGAGATCTGCTGTCCCTGGAGACTCCGCCAACGCCCTGACCTCCGTGGGGAGAGCCGCCTGCGTCACCTACCCCGCCGGCGGGCTCCTCCTGGGCTGGCTGACACATGGTGGGAACGTGAGGGGGCGGGGTCGGGCTCGGCGCCGCCGGGCCAATCGCTGGGCGGGAGGAGCCCAGCCAATAGTAGCGGTGCTCTAGGGTCGGAGGGGCCGGGCCACAGACAGGAGCCGCGGCGTCATAGGTCACTGGGCGGGTTGGGGGCGGTGCCCGAGGCGCTGTCAGGGGCGGGGCGGCGGAGGCCGGCGCACTCAGGCCAGTGATGGCGGCGACGGTGGTGATGGCCGGCTCGGCGGCCCTGGCGCCGGCGTCAGGCACGGAGGGAGCCTCCTCGGTTCACTGGTTCCGCAAGGGGCTGCGACTCCACGACAACCCGGCGCTGTTGGCGGCTGTGCGCGGGGCGCGCTGCGTACGCTGCGTTTACATCCTCGACCCTTGGTTCGCGGCCTCCTCTTCAGTCGGGATCAACCGATGGAGGTGAGGGGGGCCCGGGGCGGGGTCGCGGTCCCGGGCGACACGGTCTGGCCTTCGGGACTCCCGAGGGGCAGCCCAGGGCCCCCCGACGGGAAGGCCCTGCCCGCAGCCACGGCTGGAAGACCCTGGCCTGAGGGAGGTCTTCAGAGGCGAGAAGCCCAGACCAGGGAAGTCGTTAGTCATCGCGCTAATTAATGTTCTAGGTGGCCGAGGGCGCAATCTCTGACAAAGCACTATCGCATTATGTGTTATCCTCTTTGAGCCTCACAACATCTCTGCGGGACGGATATCGTGTTTCTCTTGTACAGTTGACACTCTTGAACCCTAGAGAGGCAAAATTGTCCTGCCCAAAGACATGCAGACAGTGAGGACTGGCAGAACAGGGACTCCTGTCCTAGGACTCTTAGGGGTTTGCCAGGGAGGGGCGGAAAGAAAAGAAGGTATTGTGGTGTGAAGGCAGGGATAGCTTTCTGTAGCAGAGCAGATGCTGGGATCCTGGAGGTCACCCCTACACCCCCGATTTGTTTGAATCCATCCTTTGCCCCATCTTGGCTTTCCCTCCACAGAGACCTCTGGAGGTGTCTAGATACCCTGACTTGGCGTTATCATAACAAGCTCAAATGTTTGATTAGCGAGAGGCACTTTGTATCCTGTGCTCTAAAGCAGAGCTTCACACATTTTGGAGAATTCCCTCAGCAGTCATGAGCTTGTTAGAAAAAAGGGAACCAAACAAGGCATCACACCCTCCTTCCTCTTCTCATGAGATGATTTTAAAGGACAGTTGAGCCATTACAGATTAGACTTTTATGAGTGGATGCACTAAGGTTAGGGAACAGGAAGGCTCTTGAGATGACTCCTGGGAGATGGAGTTGACAGGATCATGAGAAAAGGCTTAACAGCTGGGGTGCTGGTGGTGTTTTGTCTGTAACTAGTATCCAAAACCAAGGAGTTTTGAGACATCACGTACCCAGCATGCTTTCAAACACTGTGGAACAGTTGCCTGGTTTGTTTGCATTGTTCTGGGGGATGTTTGCTTATGGACTTTCTGTATCTATGGGCAGGGTTAGACGCAGAAAATGGTAGCTCTTAACACACCATTCTTTCAGCACCAAGGTTTGTGCCCTCCTAGGAGTGTGAGTGCCCCTAGCAGTGGGTCTATTAAATGCTCCCTCCTGCCACATTTATTTAGAGGGAATGACTAAAGATAGGCCTGTGGAGAACCTGCCCACACAGTTTTCAGTCTGCTCTATTGCTCTGTCTCTGCTCCAGTTTCTAAAATAGGAGGTCGGGTTTGACAAACATACTCAAATGGTCGTCCTTGGAGTTGTCATTAAACTAAGCCTCAGACTTTGCCCCCTCCTGTGGCAGTGTGCCAATCAGAACAGAGTAAATAGAATCTGACTACCTGCTTGTTACATTGTCATGAAGGAGTCTTTTCTTTTATTGGGTTTTTCCAGACATTGCATAGAACTCCCATCTTCTTTGTGGTAGTCAGGGAGATTAAAAATCAACAACAAAACCCTGTTGCTGATTAAACTGAGATTTGCTGGAAACTAGGTGTTTATGGATTTTTGTGGGTCACTCTTGTGATTGTGCTTTTGAGTGAGTGAAGGAAAAAAGGAATGTGGCAGCTCAGGTGCCTGAATAAAATCCTGAAGCTGGAGGTCGTATAGGAATGCAGATACTAATCAAGCAGTTATTTAATGAGTGCGTAATAGCTGCCAAGCACTGTCCTAGGTGCTGCTAGGTATATAGCAATCAACAAGCAGATGCAGGGCTCTCAGAACCTACATTTTAGTGGAGGAAGACAAGTAAGCAACCATAATTCAGAAGAACTAAGTGCCATGAAAAAAATAAAATAGTGGATGGACTGGAGTAGCAGTTCTCAGTCTTGGCTGTACAGTGGAATCACCTAAGGATCTTTAAAAGATGCCCAGGCCTTCCCCCTACCCCCACCCCCGATTCTAATTTTTCTGGGAAATGGCCTGGGCATCAGGCCATTTTTAAAGCTCTTATATGCAACCAAGCTTGAGAACCACTGGGCTACAGAACCACAGACCTGAGCCCAACCACCTGGCAAATGTGTTACAGTACATTGGCAGGAAGTCTAATTAGCTTGACATTCAGAAGAAAGAGGTGAAATAACACAAAACAGATCAAATGTGGTAACTGCTTCTACAGCCTGACAAGACACACTCCCACCACTTCCTCCATACTTGGTGTTCCCAGGATCTGAGGGAGAGGCAGAGCTGCATACTCTTTTGCGCACACTGTTAGGGCTGGGGATGGAGAGGGGTACTAAAGCCTTACATACCTTTGCGTAACTACCATCTGTGTAATCTTCCGGTGGCTGTTTTTGGATCTGGGAATGGTCTGGGAGAATTGTGCTGCAGCCTGACAGTCCTACCTCTGTAACTACCCGAGATGCTTTATCTGAGAAGCCTCCTTGAGAAGGGTGGGCCCAGGCCATCTGCAAGAGGTGGATGGAATTAAAATCAGTGATCCCTATAACTCTCTTGCACCTCCTGCACTGAGTCCTGCCCAGTTTTTTTTTTCCTGCAGATAAAATCAGATTAAAATAACCATGAATGGCACTCTCTGAGAGTGATTGAGGATAGAGAAAGGCAACCAAAAATATGTATAGTTATTGATTTTGGAGGAGGGCTAGATACTCCTTGACTTAGTGGTAGTAGGGAGTTTATGGGTTAATTGTAGCTATATGAGCCTCAGACCTTTTTTTGTTAAAGCGGTTGGCTTTGCCTGTTTTCCCCACCCTTACCTTCTCCACATTTGCTGTATCTGGAAGGGAGTACTGCAGTCAGAACAATAACAACAACAACAACAAATAAAGGAAGATGTGACAGCATCTAGATTTTAAAATGGATACCTGAAATAGGCCATGGCAGTTTTTTGTTACCTTTCTCTCCCTACTGCAACTTAGGTGGGTGTTGGCAACAGTTCTCCCCACATTTTATTTAAATCATCTTGTCCCTGGCTCTGTGCTGCTTCTGCTTTCAAGAGCCACAGGGACAAAGGGAGTTGGTAGAAATGTGTACAAACTAGTATGTCTTCTCTCAGTCAGTATAGCTCAGAATTAGTAAACAAGGTGAAATTGGAACTCTCCACAATGCCTGGAGAGCCGGTGTGTTTCTCCTTTCAAATGCTGGGAGCTAAGCACTGTTGGATTGTTCTGAGTAGTTTTTTCTTAGAACTTGTTCAGCAAGAAGGGGATTCAGAACTATAGGCTGCTGGAGAGGAAATTGGAGTTTCTCTGAGCTGTTCCCACTGATATCCAAACAACTTACTTCATTGTTTTGCTGCTATGGAAGTGTTTCAGGTTTGCCCAAAAGGATTGAAAACCTTCATCTTCATCTTTCTCTTTGAAATTAAGAAAAAATATATTTTTATCTGAATCCCTGCCATGGATTGTGGGTTTGAGTTATCCTTTTCCATGAGGCTTAAGCCCTCTTAATTCTTTAGGAGAAACCAATTACTATTTATATCCTATGTAGCCAGCCTGGACCAGCCTATTGTGTTCTCAACAACAAATAAACAAGCAAAATATCCCTTGGTGCAAAATCTGCTATTCCTATTAAGGCCTTTCCTCAGTATAAGTACTTACCCAGAAGGATCTGCCTGTTTTATTCTAAAGGGTTAGCCCCTTGGAGTCCCTGAATTTCAGAGTCCACCCTTATTTTGGAAATCTCAATTTGGTTTTCTATAGTTCTGTCTGCCTTTGGCTCCAATTATGTAATGTAATTCAGTTGCACGTGTTGTCTAAGCCAAAAGGTGAGCTTTAACTGCTCATACAGGACCATGTGCTCTGAATTTTGGCCATGTGAGCTTGGAGCAGCCAAGGGTAAGGTGCCACCACCACCTCCAATGCCCAGGCCAGTTTTCTGTAGAATCCCCTGCCACTGGGATAAGTACAAACTGGCCATGTGGAGAGGAGAGTGCTGAGGGAGCACAAAAGGCCCAAGGTTCTCCTGCCTCAGTAAGTATTTGCCCAGTAGCAGCACTGCTCCAGGCTCCAGGCTCCTTTGGGGTTATGCAAAGCTGTCACCAGGCAGGCCTCAGTGGTGCAGTAGTGACTTATCTTTCGCCCTGCAGGGCTTGACCTCAGGAGGGAAGATGGAAGCACACAGCCTTTGTAGAAGGCCAAAGTAAAGGCAGAAACCAAAATCTCTAAAGAGGAAGTTTGGTAGAAACAAATTAGAAGCACAGAAAGACAACTTGTCAACAGAAGCCAGAAGGAAAGTTCCATGTTCTAGAGCACTGCTTCTGAAACTTTAATGTGCCAATGAATCACCAGGGGATCTTGTTAAAATGCAGATTCTGATTCTGGAGGTCTGGGATGAAGCCTGAGAGTCTACATTTCAACAAGCTCCAGGCGTGGTTGCTCACAGACCACACTCAGAGTAGCAAGGATCTGGCAGCAGAGGTGTTAGCATTTGAATTAAGCCCACCCTGCCAACTGAGACCTGTGCAAAACTACCTCGGTGCTCGGGCGGGCGAGGAGTCCTGGTCAAGAGGCATTGGAGCCTGGTGATTGAAAACAGACTCTGAGACCAGCTGGCCTGGGTTTGAATTCTGGACACTTACTAGGTGTATGAAGTTGGGCAAGCTACTTAATCTCTCTGTACCTCAGTTTCCTCATCTGTGAAATGGAAATAATAATAGTACTTACTTTATAGGGCTGTTGTGAGAATTAAATGAGGTAATGTTTGTAAAACAAGTAATAACAGTGTTCATTGTAAGTTCTTATTGAGTGTTAGTTATTATTTTCCTTGCTATTATTTAGTTGCTGAGTTCAGAGGCCTTCTGCTTTCTGCTTCAGCTGTGGACATTTCTTATCAAAGAAAAGGGATCCCATGGGAGCACTCAAAGATGCTGCAAGGAATCTCTCCTTTTAGCAAGTGAGGTCTAGAAATAAAGTTCTGTAGAAAGCAGCGTGCTGCATGTTCTGGAGCCTAAATTTCATATGCGTTTTCAACCTTATTTATAGCTTCAGATCTAAGTCCTGTTCAGCCTGGTGGACTGTGAAGGAAGAGGGCCCCAAAGTACATGGCAGGGACATTTCTGGGGAGCAGCCAATGGAGGACTTTCTATCCTGGGGTTGTGGAATTTAAATACCCATGTTATCTCTAGTCATGCTACCTGGCAAGGCCCAGGTTTGGTTTCAGGTGGCATGAGGCTCTACATGTAGCTTTTAAATTCCTTCTGCGAGGAGTGGCAGGGCCTTGGAGGAGACCAGCACAAGTGCGTCACTCACGTCTCAGCTTTCCTTTTCTGAAGGTGTCAGTTTTTCAAAAACAGAAATTCACAGAGGTGGAGCTTTTGGTTTGCATAAAACATTACTCAGCCTGTCAGAGTCTTCCATCCCAACTTCTTGGAAAGTCTCCTGCATGCTCTTTAGTGAATATGATGCTTTGGGCTGAGCCCTGGACTCCGCTCATACTGGAATATGGGTCTGTGGCTTTCGCCATGGGAGTGTGTCATGCTGTGTAGGTCACAACAGCATCAGAGGCTGGTTCTGGTTGGCAGTCTACATGCCGTGGCTGTCTTCATAAGCTTCTAGGAGCCAGGGAATGCAGTGTGCTGCAGAGGAGGCACAGAGCTTCATTGTGCTCAAAATAAAATGTAATTCCCATAGTTGATAGAGATGGAGGATAAGTGCCTGATGGGTAGGAGATGCCAAAGGGTAGATAGCAGGCACCTAGGAAGTCTCTGAATTCAAGCTGACCTGTAGGAGTTTGGTACTCAAGGTAGAATATAAGAATGCCAGTGGATTGTCTATAGTCAGGGTTGTGTTTGCCAGACAAAGGGATTCCAAACACATGAGGTCCTACAAAGCCTTGGCACCTGGAGTAGTGTTTGATGTGCCACTACCAGGCTTTGGAAATGGTGCACAGGAAAGGAAATATGGGTTTCAGAGCTTGACTGACCTAAGTTCCTATTCCGGCTTTGTCACTTAATAATTATGATCATAGGCAAATTAATTAACCTCTCTGGGTCTCAGTTTCCTCATCTATAAAATGAGGGTAATATTTCCCTTCAAAATTTTTTGAGAGAATCACATGAGACAGTGCACTTAAAAAGCATAAGAGATACTAACCTATCAAGAAGGATCTTCCAAGACTCTCTCCATCTTGGGATGAGAACCTGGTGCCAGAGCCCTGGAGAGGTCTGAAGAGGAAGCCACCTGCCAGGAAATGCCTTGGGAACCCACTGGGGACTGAGGACCCGGCCCGGCTTGTGGGGCTGTGGCCATAGAAAGATGCGCAGCCCAAAGGCATGACTCCAGAAAGGTAGGGAACCTGTGCAACCCATGTAGGTGGGATTTTCCAGGGGTGTTGCAGTCCTGTTCTTCTGCTAATAGGGCCCAAATGCTTCCACATCACAGTACTGCACTTTTATTGCACCATATTGCAGTTTTTCAGGTGGCTTTCTCC
>PVKY010013393.1:0-11068 GCA_004027775.1 Bradypus variegatus | reverse complement strand
AGAACTTAGTTTAGTGGTTCTTAACCTCAACTGCACATTGGAATTACCTGGAGAGCTTTAAAAAAAACTACTGATGCCTGACTCCCACTTCCAGAGATTCTGATTTAAATGGTCTGGTTGTGGCCTGAACATAGCCATATTTTAAAAAACTCTCCAGCTGGTTCTCAAGGTTGAGAACTCTTGTGCCCCCTCCAGAAAAAGACAAGGAGGGTAGGTGTGCTGGTTTGAATGTATTATGTACCCCAGAAAAGGCCATATTCTTTGATGCAATCTTGTGGGGCAGACATATTAGTGGGGATTAAGTTGGAATGTTTGGATTAGGTTGTTTGCATGGAAATGTGCCCCACCCAACTGTAGGTGATAACTCTTGATATTTCCATGGAGGCATGGCCCCACCCATTCAGGGTGGGCCTTGATCAGTGGAGCCATATAAATGAGCTGAAAAACAGAAGGAACTCTGCAGCTGTGAGTGACATTTTGAAGAGGAGCTACAGCCAAGATGGATACTTTGAAGAAAGCACAGGAGCTGCAGATGAGAGACGTTTTGAAGATAGCCATTGGAAGCAGACTCTTGCTCTGGAGAAGTTAAGAGACGGACGACAAATACCCCAAGTGCAACTAAGAGTGACAATTTTGAGGAACTGCAGCCTAGAGAGGAATGTCCTGGGAGAAAGCCATTTTGAAACCAGCACTTTGGAGCAGACACCAGCCACGTGCCTTCCCAGCTAACAGAGGTTTTTCAGACACCATTGGCCATCCTCCAGTGAAGGTACCCAATTGCTGATGTGTTACCTTGGGCACTTTATGGCCTTAAGACTTTAACTGTGTAACCAAATAAACCCCTTTTATAAAAGCCAATCCATCTCTGGTGCTTTTGTATTTCAGCAGCACTAGCAAACTAGAACAGTAGGTGAATGGATATGCCTTTGGTGTTCCAACCTGTGCCAATCTCAGACTATCTGATCCCCACCAGGAGAGTCAGACCCTCAGGGAGACTTCCAAACATCCCCAGCCACATCATCACCTTTCCCAAGGCCTGCTATTCTGGTTGCACTTACCTGGCCCAAAGCGTGGGGTGAAGTGAGGAGGGAGCATTTGGGTCATTTCAGCTGCCTGCACCTGCTGTTCTCTGATCCTCTGGTGGATACCCCCTGGCAGTGCTGTTTTTCTTCCTCACAGTAGTGAAAGGATGAAAATGATCCATCCAGGGCAACATGGAGGATATAAATTGGCATAACCAGCATGCCGGTTTGAATGTATTATGTCCCCCAAAACACCATTATCTTTGATGTAATCTTGTGTGGGCAGATGTATCAGTGTTGATTAGATTGTAATTCTTTGAGTGTTTCCATGGAGATGTGCCCCACCTAGCTGTGGGTGATGACTCTGATTGGATAATTTCCGTGGTGGTGTTGCTCTGCCCATTCAGGGTGGGTCTAAATTAATTTATTGAGGCCATATAAATGCACTGACAAACAGAAGGAACTCAGTGCAGCTGACAGTGATATTTTGAAGAGGAGTTACAGCCAAGAGGGATACTTTGAAGAATGCAAAGAAGCTGAGAGAGTAGCTGTAGATGAGAGACAGTTTGAAGATGGCCATTGAAAGCAGACTCTTGCTCTGGAGAAGCTAAGAGAGGACAAACACCCCAAGAGCAACTAAGAGTGACGTTTTTGAGGAATTGCAGCTTACAGAGGAACATCCTGGAGAAAGCCATTTTGAAACCAGCACTTTGGAGCAGACGCCAGCCATGTGCCTTCCCAGCTAACAGAGGTTTTCTGGACTCCATTGGCCATCCTCCAGTGAAGGTACCCGATTGTTGATGCATTACCTTGGATGCTTTACAGACTTAAGACTATAACTGTGTAAGCAAATACCACCACCTCCCCCTTGTAAAAGCCAATCCATTTCTGGTGTTTTGCATTATGGCAACATTAGCAAACCAGAACAACCAGAAAACTGGCCCTCTCCTAATTTCTCATCTGTGGTATCTGGTCATCTTTTACTCTGGCCTGCTGGGAGCACTGCAACCTGAGACCCGAGACCTTCACAGTCTTAGTGTTGGATCCTGTGATCCTTCAACCTCCTGCTGTCTTTATCTGGCATCACCCACAGTTAGGTTTGAAGAGAGAAGCAGCAGTCCATAGTAGTGCACCTTTCTGTCCCACCACTCCACCATCATCATCAACTGACACTTCCTTGGTGCAGGCCCTGTGTTGGGCACAGCTCACAGCCTTCTCCCTGGTCTCTTTGTGACCAGCATCAGGACTTGTCCAGGGAGGCCTGTAGCTGGACATCACGGTCAGAGGGTTGTCTCAAGTATATAGCAAGTGCCACTGGTACCCCAACCTTCCTGGACCCCTCAGCAATTTAGTTCAGTCCATTTGTCTACCTGTCCTCCTCAAGGAATTCATTCAATGAACATTTGCTGATGCCTGCTTTGTGGTTGGAAGTTGTATGTACCCCAGAAAAACATGTTCTTAAATCTAATCCATTCCTGTGGCTGTAAACCCATTGTAAGTAGGATCTTTCGATGAAGCTACTTCAGTTAAGGTGTTGCCCACCTCACTCAGGATAGGTCTTAATCTCTTACTCAGGATGGGTCTTAATCTCTTACTGGAGTCCTTTAAAAACAGAGTGAATACTGAGAGAGAGCCAAGGGTGCAAGAAGCTGAAAGCAATGAAACCCCAAAGAGAAGGGAGAGACCAGCAGATGCTGCCATGAGCCTTGTCATGTGGCAGAGGAGCCAAGGATCGCTGGCAGCTGGTCTTCAGGAGAAAAGCATCACCTTGATGATGCCTTGATTTGGACATTTTCTTGGCCTCAAACTGTAAGCTAATAAATTTCCATTGTTTAACCCAACCCATTTCACGGTATCTGCTTTAAGCAGCCTAGGAAACTAAAACACCTGCTAATTTTCAACGCCTATGCTGGGCACTCTTTTTGAGAATATGTGTGGTGGGGGGTGGGGGAGGGCACAACAAATGAGACACCATTTCTTCAAAGAGCAGATAATCTAATGAAAGGATCAAATGCTCCAATTCAGCACCATGTGATACCCTGTGCAGGGTATGTGGTGGCTTGATGGGGAGAATTGTTACTTTGCCTTCAGTGGGTCAAGCCAGACACCCCAGAGGAGATGTTTGAGTAAGGTCTTGAAAACAATTTTAGATGGAAGAACTGTCCAGCTGGAAATGGGGTGTTGAGGGCAAGGGAGGAGTTCCAGGAGGCTCCAGGTGGTGATTTAGTGACTCTGGGGAGAGATGGTGGAGCTCTTCCAGGGTAGAGGACTCAGAAGGCGTTTTGGGCTTGGGGGAAGATTGTGTGTTCAGCTTTGGATGTACTAAGCTCAAGGTGCTTATGGGACATCCAGGTGGAGACATCCAGGTGACTGGTGGATTTAAGTGATTGGAGCTCAAGGAGATTGGCCAGAAGTAGAGCTAAGCACAGTTAAAGATGCAGCCCTGCATGTGAGCTGACAGGGAGCATGCAGAGTAGGGAGAAAAAGTTGAGGGTGAGGCTTGGTGGAGTTTTTGGGATGAGCCTATGGTTTGGCTGGAAAAAAACAGGCAAGGAAGCCAAGGGAGAACTAGGACACAGGGCCCACGTTGGGGGGTGTACGTGTGGGGTGAAGTGGGAGGGCTAGAAAGACACAAGGGCAGGGATGTTGGCAGTTTTGGTCACTGCTAAACCCCCAGTGTCTGGCTCAGAGCTTGAACATAGAAGGAGCTCACACAACATGACTTGTACCAATGGATGGATGGCTAGACAAATGGGTCGAAGAATGAATGTTCTACCCACCTTGCCTTCCTTGTCCATGTCACAGAGCTGCTGGTGGAGTTTCCCTGTCTCCCAGGAGGCATGCTCCTTTTTACCTCCCTGGAAAGTTCTCTGAAACCCTTGGTCCATGGCCTCACCCTCCTCTTTAGCAGGAGCCTCTCAGGGGTCTAAACCTCTGAGATCTCTCCCATTCCAGGACATTTATACTTTGTGCACACACAGCTTCCACCTGGGGCCAGAGCTGCCAGGAACAGGGTCACCTGACTGAAGCCAGCCAATCAGAGTCTGTCCTGGGACTCTGCATTGGGGACCATGAGGCTGTTCCCTCTCCATCTTCTGAGTTGAGGATGTGTAAACCTGGGCAGCCATGTGTGTGAAGGAACCATGTGTGCTGGTACACAGAGTACAAAAGAGGGAGCTGGAGCACAAGGGAAAGGGATCAAGCAGAGGCCCAGCCAGAGACAGACAAGGCACTGTGGGAAAGATGGGGAGGCACAGGTGTGGCCAGGGTCCAGCCCCTCCTAAGCTGGGCTGGGCAGGGTCCTTGGGCTCCATGAGACTCCTGTGGATCCAGCCACTAAATCCTGCCTTGGCTTAGGCTAGTGTGTTACGTATTTTGGTTCCTCACAGCCTGAAGGCCTTTGTGTAAGGGTCCCCCAGCTCTAGATGTCCATCTGTCTGGCCCCCCAAGCAGACCCTGTGTCCTTGATGATCAAGGCCACCCTCAAAACTCCCTGGTCTCAGCAGATGAGCGCCTAGGAGGGACTCGACATTCCATGGTAATAGCGTTGAAGGCTGGCCCTTAAAGAGAGGAAGCATGTCTGCTGCAAGCTGAATGCCCTGCAAGTGCTCTCATTCACTCTTCCCAGGGCGGGCCATCGAGGGAGCGACTGCCCCGTGCCGACAGATCAGCGGTGTTGGGCGACTCTGCCGAGGCTACACGGCCACAAGTGGCAGGACCAGAATTTGGATCTAGCTCTTCAAACCCCACACTGAGTGTTCTTTTCACCTTACCATGCATTTTCTTAAGGAATCCTTGGGCTGCTTTCCCTCACCTGCGAGATCGCAGAGGGTGATGGAGGGCTTGGTGGAAGAGGCAGGGCCAGAGCCACTGACACTTTTTCGGGGAACTGCGTGCCCCCCCGAGGTGAATGCTGATCTAAGGGTTGGCCTGTTCTAACTCCTTTCCTCCCAACTGGGGAATTCCGAGGCTGGCGTGAACAGGGCTGGGGGCAGTTACAGCCCAGACTGCGAGGTCTAGCTCCCAAATCAAAGGCTTCTTATAAAAGAGGAAAGAGCTTTGACGGTGAAACCTGACTGATGGTTCCTCAGAAGGAGCCCTGTGCCCGTGTCCCGGGCCCTGCAGCCTCCCTACCAGGTGGCTGGAGTGGCATCCTGTAAGCAGGCGAGCAGTTGGGACAGGAGTGAAATCCCTGAGAGCTGAGGCCATGCAGCTCTGTGTCCTCCACCCTCACAGGCAGACGAGGGCTCTGGGGCAAACCACAGATTAAAGAGCAACCCCCTCATTCCTCCCTGGCGGCCCCTTTAAAGGCACGTGCTTCACATGCTTTCATGGCAATTGGGGTTTTTTTCCTTCAAGGAGCATTCCTGGAGGGTTGTTCCAGAGAATAACTGCTTTCTTTGCCCCTCCTGAATTCTTCTGGCTTATAACCAGGTCGTCTAAACTAAACGGGGGAAGAAGCCCGCCAGCACTTTCCTGAAGGGTGACAGGCCGGGCAGTGCTCATCTGCCCCTAGATCAGTGGTTGGCTTGGCCTCTGTGGGGTGGGAGCTGGGGGCACCCCTGAGGGACAGTGACCTCTGGTGGCTTCAGAGACAGCAGCAAACAGAGGAAAGGTTAAAACAAATGTTTATTTAACAAATTATATTGGGAATACAGGCAATCACACAGTGAAATCTCCCTTTGCCAAGTACAAGTCACCTCAAATAAATACACGCGGTAAGGGTGCCGTTCCTTGGTGAATGCAGGCTGGTTCCTTGTCCAGGGCCTGGAACTGTCCCACAGCAGCTTGCACACCCTTTGCTGGAAGAACAAAGCCCCTTCTCCTCGTGGTGACAGCCACAGCTGCCCCCTGGGCCTGTGGCTCAGAGCAGAGACCCAAGGGCTCCATCAGCTAAGGGGGCAAGGGCGCAGATGCCTGGCTCCTCTCAGGCTCCAGACTTAAGGTAGACAGTGAAATGAATTAAACCAACTCCACTTTTTTTTGTGCCTTTGCAGGCATAGGCCTGCTTCATCAAGGCCCTTCTTTGCCCTCATCCTCAGGCCCCCTAGTTCTCATGGAAGCTGCAGGCTGCTCTTTCCAGTCAATGGCAGATGATGGGGCAGCCAGCAACCCGCGGACCTTGGGGAACCCTTGTCTTGTGGAGTGACTGGGCAGGCAAGCGCTTGCCCAGTGCTGAGCACCTACTGTGCGGCGGTGCCCACTCACCCAGTGTGGCCACGAAGTGCATCGGGAATGGAAACAGAATGGTTGGCATGAGCCATGTGCTTATGAGGGGCAGCTGGCACGTGGGCTTTGGAGCCCTTTCTCTGCCACTTACCAGCTGCGTGCCCAGGGGTGAGTCTCAGTTTCTTCATCTGTAACAGGAGCAATTAACATCCACTTCTGGGGGCTCTTTCTCTTGTGGGGAATGACAGGAGATAATGTGCTTAAAGTGCCTGGCACAGCACCTGGTGAGGAGCAGGTGCTTAGTCCGTGCCAGTTTCTCTCGTCCTCCCGCCTGCCTCGGGGTCACGCGGGGGCAGAAGGAGCAGGGCTGCCAACCAACACCAGCGGCTTCTCACTGCAAAACCACCTCTGCCATCAGGTCACAGCAGGCCACCTGCCCTGAGCAGGGGCAGGCTGGGCTCTAACCTGTCATCTCTTTACCGTGACCCGGGTTCTTGTTTCTCCAAGTAACAGAGGTTTGTGGCTGGCATTAGTTCTTTGACTGGGGTGGGGAGAAAGGCCTTATTATACATTTGCAAGTGAATTTGGAGCAATCCTTATCACCTTTGTGCTATTTCCAAGGCCCTTGGAAAGAGACATTGAATTTTCAGAGGGGAAAAGGAAGGCAGTGGGGAAAGCTGTGTTCTGGTGAGAGCCCCTCTGGGCACAGAGGGGTGCTGGGCAGCAGCAGCGGAGCATGCCGGGGGCAGGAGGATCCACGAGATGAGGCCGTAGCCCTTCACATTTCCACGAAAATCCTTGTCCTTCTCTCCCCACTGTGGCCAAGAAAGTTTGTGAAGGAAGCACTCTCCCAAAGGACACTCAGTCCCTTGGTTGAGTCAAAGCACCACAGTCCTGCTGCAGACTGCACATGCCTCCTCGCAGGGTGGGCACATACACTTGCTCACACACACACCCCTACTGCCATACCACACACCTGCTCATCCTTCCCCACCTCTCAGAAGGTAAACAGAGGGTCAGGAGCAGCCTAATATCTACCACAGACACCAACTTGTCCTTAACACTGTCACTGTTTAATTGTTTTAAGCTGCCATTTATTACAACATTCACAGTCAATGTTATATCTAAACTAACTCTGTAATGCTACTGAAAATGTCTCTGCAGCTGGCATGAGTTTGCACAGGGTGGCTCTGCAGCCCTGACTTTGTTCTGTGTGTCCAATGCCTGCAAATGGCCAGCAGCGGGCACCCGACTGGGCCTTGCTGGAGCGCGGGAATGTGGGCAGCAGTGGGCACTGCCTCCCCCCTCCCGGCAACCACACTCACTGCTCGGCTCTGCCTTCTTGCTCACCGACAGGGATCGCATCTTACCATCTTTGAACCCTCTAGGGCCCATGAGAATTGCTGAAACACCTCATTTTCAAGGGAGGAGAGAAGAGCCACTGGGTGTTATCATCAGAGATAATCTCACGACCAGGGCATGAAAAGAGATTGAAACACAAAGTACACTCACCAAATTAACCAGACAGAAGGGGCCAGAGCCTTCGCCCAGCCTCTTACCACCCCTCCACTCCTGCTGGACGTCCCATCTCTGGAGGGGCTTTGCATACATGGGTTCCTTGATTTTGGACCATTCAGAATCATCTTCAAAAGGCAATGATGAACACGGGTTCTCTGGGCTCCACAGGGTCCCTCAAACTCCTCAGAAACAAAACTAGCTTATTTCAGTGGATAAATTTAAGGCCAGCTCATCAGTGTTCTCCTGGTGCAGCATCCACCCCATGCCAGCTCCTCATGGGGACCCCGTATCTTGGCCCCTGGGCCTCCTGGGTGGGGTGGGGGCTCAGCCCTGGGGATGGCAGGTTCTGTGAACTAACTGCCTCTTCCTACTACCACGCTGGGCAGGTGGCTTGGGAAGGTCAGTCCCACCAGGGACGTCCTCAGGTCTCAAGGAAGGTGCTGTGTGTGGCAACCACTTTCCAACATACAGAAATCAAGAGGTATCAAGGTTTGACCAAGCACATTCTGGCCAAAGTGAAGAGCAGGGGTGACCCGAGCAGGAAGAGGCCTGAGGGGTCTGGAGATGGAGGAGCTGATGCAGGTACATGAGGTATTTTTTGCCCTGGTACCCCCTTTTAGCCAGCGGCCACCCCCTCTTAACTGTGTTTGGCCAGTTCTTCCTGCAGTTCCTTTTATGCACCGGACACCCAGCCAGACCCCGCCGATCATGTGCCATCTTAGGAACTGTGAAGTGGGGGTGGGGATGGGGGTTTGGGCCCTGGCTGGGGCAGAGGCCCACCTGTCCGGCTCTCCATGGTGCACCCACACTCCAGCTTCCAGACACACACATCAAACTCTCATGTCCAAAGACCCAGCCATCTGGGGGGCCTCAAGATACAAGATACCAACCCTCTGTGAAATTAGAGGAAAAGAAACTCAACAGACACTGAAGACAAGGCAGCCCATCTGGGTGATGGCCCAAGCCTCAGGGGATGGCAGTGCCCTTCTCTTGGCAAATGTGCAGCCACCCGTGATTGCTGCCGGCACCGCCGATGGACACTCTTAGCAAAGATGTCAGTTCTTGCTCACATTCGGTGACCTGGGTCAGAGGGACTTTTCAAAACTTGTTCCTGTTAGCAGATGCTGTCAAGAGGCACTGGTCTGGTCAGTGTGCCCTCTGAGGTCAGTGACCACTGTCCGAATCTCATCAAGGCTGGGCGCTGGCCCCCATGGCCTCGTCACCGGAGGCCCTGGGAGTGCCTGTCCTGTGGTCACTGGCAGTTGGAGCTGCTGTTGGCACCTGGGAGGTCCGTTGACCAGCCCTTTAGGGGTAAAAGGGAGTGAACTGGATGAGCTTAATGCCCTGGGAGGCAAAACCCAAGGTGAGCACTCAGTCACACAGCCTTCCAGCCCCAGAAGGCAGCAGTCCTCTCTGTGCCAGTGGCTGGGCGTGCTGCTTCCCGACCTGGGAACCTCCAGTGTGAGAAACCGACGACTGGGTCGGAGGATGTCCACGATGGGCAGAATGCCGGGCTCTGGCTGCCCAGGGCTGCTGACTTCTTCCTCCTGTGTTTCCGCAGGGTTGCTGTGAAATGCCTGGGACACTTGATTCTGCCAGTGTGTGAGACTTGTTCCACAGGCAGCCCTGGATCTGGGGTCATCAGCAAGCCCTGGAGGGTCCTATGCAAAGCCACCACCAGGGGTTTCCAGGAGGTTGTGCAGGCAGCAGTCAGGAGAGAAGGCGCCAGTGGGCATCACTGGGAGGCCAGGGTAACGGCCGGGGCCTTTGAGGGTGATGCCTGTGGTGGGTAAGGTTTTTCACAGGATAACTGGTTACCACACAGACATGTCAGGAGCTTCTGGTCACTACAGCACACACAGATTAGTCGTGATTATGAACAACATCCCCAGGAAGGTGGGGTGTCATGTCAGGCAAGCTGTTGACAAGAACATAACAACTCAGATGCCCAGAGTCTCCCAGACAAGCCCCCGGGTTAGTGGAGTGGAGGGAGGGCTGGCTGGTGGCTGCAGGGCCTCTGTCTCGGGAAGGGTGGGAGGAGGGATGAGGGATGGGGCGGGGCAGAGGGGAGACCTGCAGCCCCAGCCGCGCCCCACTCAGTAGTCTGGACGGGAGGTGCGTCTTCTCCCTGCAGAGTGGCGCTGGCTCCTCAGGACTGAGGGATCTGCTGACAACGGGTGGGGCTGGGCGGCAGTCTGGCGGCGGCGCTCTGCTCCGTGCGGAAGCTGTACTCGTACTGCAGGGGAGGGAGGAAGGGGGCACAGAGAGGCAGTCAGTCCATGGGACACCAAACCTCAGACCGGGCAAAGGTGGGATGCCGACGGACCCTGCTGAGCATCCAAACTCAGAAACGACCGACAAGCCTGGGTGTCACGGAGGCTGCCATCTGCATGTGTGTGAGTGTGTGCGTTGTCGGTGTGGCTGAGTGAGCTGTGTGGGGGGTGTGCACACCTCTGCTGCTCCTGGTGACTGGCTACTTGGTGACAACTGGTACCTTTCTCAGTCCCTGCCCCACTCCTTGTAAGCGACGATGCCAGGCTGTGTGCTGAGGGCCCGCCTGCCTTGCCTGAGTCTCCTGCAACCGAGCAGGAAAGTCTTCCTGCTCCTGCTTGGACAGATGGTCCTGCAGCTAGTAGGTGGCAGACGGGGACCTACCCTCAAACCGGACTCTAGGCTGGCCTTGGCCACCAGGCTTCGGGGGCCCCCTGCTTTCTAGCCTGCAGCAGCCAGAGGGGCAAGTCCCTCTGATAGAGCCAGGGGACAACTACAGTTTTCTTTGAAGGCCTGGAGGAGTCAAAACCTCTGAATGTGGGGTGGGGGTGCTCTAGGCAGAGGAGTAGGCACAGACCGAGGAGGGCCCAGCCCTGGCACACAGATCTGGGTACAGCAAGCACCACAGGCCATGAGGCTGTGGGGGTGGGGGGTGGGGGGCCTGAGGGGAGCAGCCTGGAAAGCTATACTAAGGCAGGCATGTGGTTACGTGATCACAGAATGAGGAGCTTAGATTAGGTCAGTGGTTGCCAAACTTTTAAAACAATAAAAAAAAAACCTTTTAGCAGAATTGCCATGAAAGAAGAAATGTTCCCAGGGGCTCCCCTACATGAACCTGGCTAAAGTCAAGCTGCCCTAGCTGAGCCTGGCCTCCACTTGCCACCGGCTCCTCGGGGGACCCCACAGGGCAGGCACGGGAGGGGAAGCTGTCAGGAAGACGGCAGCAGAGCTGACCCAGCAGGAGGTCGAGCACCAGGAGGCCGAGGTATCCCAGGAACCCACCATCAGGGAAGGCGCAGACCTCAGCCACAGCCACGTGGGTCCCAACGCCCCTACCCACCTCCTGCCCACCCAGCATAAGCTGCCTG
>PVKY010013392.1:0-11064 GCA_004027775.1 Bradypus variegatus | reverse complement strand
TTTTCTTTCTTTCTTTCTTTCTTTGCTCGTGATAGTTTTAGGGCCCAAAACGATTCCATGCTGTTGAAATGTATGTTGCCATTGCTATTGGCAATGTAATTAACTCTTGGTATGACTTGGAATGCTCTGAAATCATCAAAACATGCTAACAGTGGCCACGTTTATTCCATTTTTTCCAGTTCTATCAGTGTCCTTATTGTAACTACAATAGTAGGGACCAAAGTCGTATCCAGATGCATGTCCTGTCACAGCACTCAGTGCAGCCAGTCATCTGCTGTCCCCTCTGCCAGGACGTTCTCAGCAACAAGATGCACCTCCAGCTGCATCTGACACATCTGCACAGTGTGTCTCCGGATTGCGTGGAGAAGCTGCTTATGACAGTAAGGATATCAAACGCTGGTGCATGCTTGACATAATCTGTGTGCAGGTATCAACCCAGAACTGTAATTATTGGTCAATAGAAATGTATTTCTTCTGAGCTATTTAAAGCTATGTTATTGACTGTGTTATAGACAGCACAGTCAAGGCCCATTTGTTGTCTCTTTTGCTTAGACAAATAAAAGTCAAATATGAAGTAAGGCACAGCTCATTCAATACCATATTTTTTTGTGGTCTTTTATGTCTCTACTGTTAATCGAATGACTTACATGGGCACCTTGAGTTTCAAACTCGCTTGATTCTCATTATAAAAAAATAGACCTACATAATCCAAAGCCTTCAAAACATATATATATATATATATATATATATATATATATATATATATATATATATATATATACATATATATATATATATATAAAGAAGAGTGCAGCATTGCAACAGCATCAATCTGAGATTGGAAGAGAAAGCATTGGCCTGTAAGATCCACAGAATGTGTCTACCTTGGAAAAATGCAAGTGGGATTTGCTCCTGCCAAATGGCAGCTGTGATGGGGTTTGTGAATTCTTGGGTACATTGAATGTGAACCCTTTGGTTTTCAAAGGTGCCTGTCCCTGACGTGATGATGCCGAACAGTATGCTGCTGCCAGCAGCTGCCTCTGAGAAATCAGAGCGGGACACACCTGCAGCCATCACAGCCGAGGGGTCTGGGAAATATTCAGGTAGGCCAGTCTCTGACCATGATTTGCAGGAAAGACTCTCGGGACTTGCATTTGTGGCAGTTCTCCAAGACTGTATCTATCAAAGATTAAAAAAAAAAAAAAACAAGGAGGGAAAAAAGAAGCATGGCATTTCCAACAGCCATATTTTCCAAGGCATATTTAGTAACTGGGTATCCATAACTGCCCTCAGGGGACCTGAGTGTCAGACTGCTAAGAATATTGTGTGCATTCTAATTCATGAATATGGAGGCCATTTATATAGCACTGATTGCAGTGGGCTGTAATAACCTTCTTGTTTTCTTCCCATCCTGAAATTCCCTGAGGTCAGGGGTGATTTCTCATTCACCTCCCCAGAAACTAGTGCTTGCCACATGATAGTTGCTCAATAAATATTTTTTCAAAGAATCGATTAAGTGGAAACCTTTAGAGGCTCCTACTTAAAATATTTTATTGACGTTTAAACAGTAGGTTTTCTTCACCTAAGAGACACGTTTGTGCTTTCTTCTACACAGGTGAAAGTCCAATGGATGACAAAAGTATGGCAGGTCTTGAGGATTCAAAGGCTAGCATAGAAATTAAGAGTGAGGAGCAGAAACCAACTAAAGAATCCACAGAAGTGTTGGAGTGGAATAAAAATAGCAGTAAGGACGCAAAAATACCTGACACCCTGCAAGATCAGCTAGGCGAACAGCAGAAAAGGCAACCACTCTCTGTCTCTGACCGCCACGTTTATAAGTATCGCTGTAGCCATTGTAGCTTGGCTTTTAAGACTATGCAGAAGCTTCAGATACATTCCCAGTATCATGCAATTCGGGCTGCCACGATGTGTAATCTCTGCCAGCGGAGTTTCCGTACATTCCAGGCTTTAAAAAAACACTTGGAAGCAGGCCACCCTGAACTGAGTGAAGCTGAACTTCAACAGCTGTATGCCTCCTTGCCCGTGAATGGTGAACTTTGGGCAGAGAGTGAAACTATGGCCCAGGACGACCATGTCCTAGAGCAGGAAATAGAGAGAGAGTATGAGGTGGACCATGAAGGGAAGGCAAGTCCCGTAGGAAGTGATAGCAGCTCTATTCTGGATGACATGGGCTCTGAACCAAAGCGGACCTTACCTTTTAGAAAAGGGCCAAATTTTACAATGGAAAAATTCCTTGATCCATCTCGCCCGTATAAATGTACAGTGTGTAAAGAGTCATTCACCCAAAAGAACATTCTCTTGGTCCATTATAATTCAGTTTCTCATCTGCATAAGTTGAAAAAGGTTTTGCAAGAAGCCTCCAGTCCTGTCCCTCAAGAAACCAGCAGCAGCACAGATAACAAACCCTACAAGTGCAGCGTTTGCAGTGTTGCGTACAGCCAAAGCTCAACACTGGAAATCCACATGAGATCTGTTCTCCACCAGACAAAAGCAAGGGCTGCAAAGCTGGAGCCAAGCAGTCACGTGACCGGTGGGCACAGCCTCGCAGCAAATGTCAACAGTCCTGGCCAAGGGATGTTAGATTCCATGAGTTTAGCAGCAGTGAACAGCAAAGATACCCACTTAGAAGCCAAAGAATTAAACAAGAAGCAAACTCCTGAATTGATCTCTTCTCAACCTACACATCACCCACCACAGTCACCAGCACAAATTCAGATGCAACTCCAGCACGAACTGCAACAGCAAGCTGCATTCTTTCAGCCTCAGTTTCTAAACCCAGCCTTTTTGCCCCATTTCCCTATGACCCCAGAAGCACTGCTGCAGTTTCAGCAGCCTCAGTTTCTCTTTCCATTCTACATACCTGGGACGGAGTTCAGCTTGGGGCCAGATTTGGGCTTGCCGGGCTCTGCCACATTCGGTATGCCCGGCATGACGGGGATGGCTGGATCCCTGCTCGAAGACTTGAAGCAGCAGATTCAGACCCAACATCACATTGGCCAAACTCAACTCCAAATTCTACAGCAACAAGCACAACAATACCAGGCCGCACAGCCCCTGCTGCAGTCTCAGAAACAGCAGCAGCAGCAGGCAAACAAGTTATTGAAACAAGAACAAACTAACTTAGGAGGGGGCGACTGTCCAATCATGAAGGACATGCCATCTTATAAGGAGGCAGAAGAGGCTGCCGAAAATCAAGAGAAACCAAAGCAAGAATTTATAAGTGAAGGCAAAAGTCTCAAAGAAGGCAAAGATGTAAAGAAGCAAAAATCCTTGGAACCATCCATCCCACCACCCCGAATTGCTTCCGGGGCCAGAGGAAATGCAGCCAAAGCCTTGTTGGAAAACTTTGGTTTTGAACTGGTCATCCAGTATAACGAAAACAGGCAGAAGGTACAGAAGAAGGGCAAAAGTGGTGAAGGTGAAAACACGGACAAACTGGAATGCGGAACATGTGGCAAATTGTTTTCCAACGTTCTTATTTTAAAGAGTCACCAAGAACATGTTCATGGGCAATTTTTTCCATATGGAGCTCTAGAAAAATTTGCTCGTCAATATAGGGAGGCCTATGACAAGCTTTACCCAATTTCTCCATCTTCACCAGAAACTCCACCGCCACCACCTCCTCCTCCTCCCCTGCCTCCAGCTCCCCCACAGCCTTCTTCCATTGGACCCGTGAAAATCCCAAACACAGTTTCTACTCCTCTGCAAGCTCCGCCCCCAACCCCACCACCACCACCTCCTCCACCTCCTCCTCCACCGCCCCCTCCCCCACCTCCACCATCTGCTCCCCCGCAGGTCCAGCTGCCTGTTTCCTTGGACCTTCCGCTCTTTCCTCCCATTATGATGCAACCCGTGCAGCATCCTGCACTTCCTCCCCAGCTCGCCCTGCAGCTGCCACAGGTGGACACTCTGTCTGCAGATCTCACTCAACTTTGTCAACAGCAGCTTGGATTAGATCCCAACTTCTTAAGACATTCTCAGTTCAAACGCCCAAGGACAAGAATTACAGATGATCAACTCAAAATCCTGAGGGCCTATTTTGACATCAATAATTCTCCAAGTGAAGAACAGATCCAAGAAATGGCTGAGAAATCTGGCCTCTCTCAAAAAGTCATCAAACACTGGTTTCGAAATACGCTTTTCAAAGAACGGCAGAGAAACAAAGATTCACCATACAACTTCAGTAACCCTCCTATAACGGTTTTGGAAGATATCAGAATTGACCCGCAGCCCGCTTCTCTGGAACATTACAAATCAGATGCATCATTCAGTAAAAGGTCTTCTAGAACGCGGTTTACCGACTACCAGCTTAGGGTTCTCCAAGACTTTTTTGACACAAACGCTTACCCAAAAGATGATGAAATAGAACAACTTTCCACTGTTCTCAATCTACCTACTCGGGTTATTGTGGTATGGTTCCAGAATGCTCGTCAGAAAGCACGCAAGAGTTACGAGAACCAGGCAGAAACAAAGGACAATGAGAAAAGGGAACTGACTAATGAACGGTATATTCGAACAAGCAACATGCAGTACCAATGTAAAAAATGCAATGTGGTTTTCCCCAGGATCTTTGACTTGATCACGCATCAGAAAAAGCAGTGTTACAAGGATGAAGATGATGATGCCCAAGATGAAAGCCAAACTGAAGACTCCATGGACGGCACTGATCAAGTGTTGTACAAGCATTGCACAGTTGCTGGCCAGACCGATGCAGCCAAAAACACTGCTGCACCTGCAGCAAGTTCTGGCTCTGGGACTAGTACCCCCCTGATTCCATCACCCAAACCAGAACCTGGGAAGACTTCTCCAAAGCCTGAACACCCCACAGAAAAGCCAAAGCAGAGTGACTGCTGTCCCCCTTCTCAAGGCACCAAACCAGCCCTGCCATTACCATCGGCTTCCACAGACCCACCGCAGGCCTCCCCAGCTCAGCCACAGCCGCCACCACCCAAACTTACGGGAAGACCTCCCTCGGCCTCTCAGACCCCAGTCCCGTCCAGTCCACTGCCAATGCCCGTGGCTTCTCTCCAGAACAGTCTACCTCCACAGTTACTACAGTACCAGTGTGAGCAGTGTGCAGTTGCCTTCCCAACTCTAGAACTCTGGCAGGAGCACCAGCACATGCACTTCCTCGCTGCTCAAAACCAGTTCCTCCACTCTCCGTTCTTGGAAAGGCCCCTGGATATGCCCTACGTGATATTCGACCCCAACAACCCACTGATGACGGGACAGCTGCTGAGCGGTTCTCTCACGCCACTGCCGCCTCAGACCGCTTCCTCCCACTCAGCCCCGGCAGCAGCGGCTGCCTCCCTGAAAAGGAAACTGGATGACAAAGAGGATCACCACTGCAGCGAAAAGGAGGGAGGGCACGGCGGTGAGGACCAGCATCGCGACAAGCGCCTGAGAACCACCATCACCCCGGAACAGCTGGAAGTACTGTACGAGAAATACCTGCTGGACTCCAACCCCACCAGGAAGATGCTCGACCATATTGCGCGTGAAGTCGGGCTGAAAAAGAGAGTCGTGCAAGTCTGGTTCCAGAATACTCGCGCTCGAGAGCGGAAGGGCCAGTTCCGCGCGGCGGGCCCCGCGCAGCCCCATAGGCGCTGCCCGTTTTGCCGAGCCCTGTTCAAAGCCAGGTCGGCCCTGGAAGGCCACGTGCGCTCCCGGCACTGGAATGAGGGGAAGCAGGCGGCGTACAGCTTGCCGCCCAGCCCTTTAATCGCCACAGAAGACGGCGGAGAAAGCCCGCGGAAGTATATTTATTTCGATTATCCGTCTCTGCCATTGACGAAAATCGATCTGTCGAGTGAGAACGAATTGGCTTCCAGGGTGTCGACGCCCGTTAGCAAAGCAGCAGAGCTGTCGCCGAAGAATCTTTTAAGCCCCTCTTCTTTCAAAGCGGAATGTTCTGAGGAAGTCGAGCATTTAAATGCCCCTCCTGCCGAGGCTGGGTATGAGCAAAATAAAACGGATTTTGATGAGACTTCCTCAGTGAATACAGCCATCAGCGATGCCACCACTGGAGATGAAGGAAACGCCGAGATGGAAAGCACCGCGGGAAGTTCAGGGGATGCGAAGCCTGCTTTATCTCCTAAAGAGCCGCAGACGCTGGACGCGCCGCCCGGAACAGCAGCCGCTCCTGCCGCGGAAGTCGGTGACGAAAGACTGCTCTTCTCTCTCGCGAGTCCGCCAGCACATTTCGGTGATAGAGACGGCGACCACGACCAAAGCCTCGACGTCACTGACGACCCGGACGATAACGCCGACCGCAGCGAAACATCGAGCCTCGCGGACCCGAGCTCCCCCGGTCCACTTGGACCCAGCAATCCTTTCAGATCCAAGAGCAGCGACCGGCCCGGCCACAAGCGCTTCAGAACCCAGATGAGCAACCTGCAACTCAAGGTCCTCAAGGCTTGCTTCGGCGACTACCGGACTCCCACCATGCAAGAATGCGAGATGCTGGGGAATGAGATCGGCCTGCCCAAACGCGTGGTCCAGGTGTGGTTCCAGAACGCAAGGGCAAAGGAAAAGAAATTCAAGATCAACGTGGGGAAGCCTTTCGTGGTCGGTCAGAGTGGAACGGAAGGCGCCAGACCCGAGTGCACGCCCTGCGGGGTGAAGTACTCTGCCCGCTTGTCCGTCAGAGATCATGTTTTCTCCAGACAGCACATTTCGAAAGTGAGAGAGACCGTCGGAAGTCAGCTCGAGCGGGAGAAAGAGTACTTGGCGCCGACCACCGTCAGACAGCTGATGGCACAGCAAGAACTCGACCGGGTAAAGAAAGCCTCGGATGTGCTGGGCCTCGCCGCGCAGCAGCCAGGCGCGATGGACAGCGCTTCCCTCCACGGCCTCAGTCTGCCGGCCGCCTACCCGGGACTCCCCGGCCTCCCTCCCGTCCTTCTCCCTGGAATGAACGGTCCGTCCTCCTTGCCCGGATTTCCGCAGAATGCAAACAGTAAGTCACTTTAAGGAAAGCAGATCTCATTTCAATGATGTTATGCAGCCGCCACGTGTAACCAAGAACGGGTTGCATTTGGATTTCTTTCGATGTTTCAGTGAGTGAAAGCGTTAAACTACTTGGAGTGTGTATTTTATTGGCTATAACAAATAACCAGCAGGTAATACGTAGAATAATAAAGATTAAATTATAGTGGATTCCCAGAAATATGTTATTTTTATCATTACATCTCTTTTCTTAGAAATATTATTTTTTTACCTGTTAATTTCAATAATGATTTCACAGGACATTCCAGCACCAACCTGTGGCATGGTAGTCGGTATGCATATTAGGAAAGGGAAGCATTAAATATTATATCCATCAGTATCTTAATTTATGTTCTTTCCAAAGGGCAGGTTTGTTGTTTTTTTTTCCCCCTTCCCCCATAAGGGCCTGGACATTCAAAAGTCAAGAGCCCTTTAGCCACAGGAATTCGTCCACATTGCACTTAGCAGGTAATAAAGCTGCTGTTTAAAGTTTAACTACTGAAAATGTGACTAATGTAACAATTTGTAATTCACTTTTGCTATGAGATTTTGATTTTTGTGGCATCCTACATTACTTGCTATTTAAATAAATTTACAACCTTAGAAATGTATTAACAGTATGCCATGCCTCTCTACCCCCACGCCCTCACCCAAAAGCCAAGGTACATAATTAAGGCATAACAAAGCTGTAAAGCTGTATGAGCAACCCTAGATGCTGAATTCAATTCTATGTTCATTGAAATAAATATAATTTGTGCAATTTAGACTTTTTGAATCTGTAGTTATCCAACCATATTAGATTGAAAAAAAATTTGGTAGTGTGCTAGCCAATCATATAGGCAGACATATAAGAAAAATTATGTCAAATAGAAAAACAGCTCTTTTATAATTTCTTCGTTAAAGTAAATTTTATTTTCCAAGTTAACAATGATTTTTTTTTCATTTTAGAAGGACAACTGACATTCTACAGAATGAATTAATTATATATATCTAGAAAGTTCCCCAAAATTTGTAAATGTAGCTTATTACATCTTTAAAAATTGGACTTCCACATAAATCTTGTGCTTTTCAATTCAGTCCTCCCCGTATGTAAAACAAGATTATCACTGTGATCTAGGAAGATATTCCTATTTTAACATTTAGGTTGGAAGATGTGAAAATAATGATACCAAATGGCTTCTGGGCCACTTCTTGCTCCTTTGGTGCCAATTTGAATGACTTGTTGGCTTTGGGAAGAAGCAGAAAGAAGGGTGTCTACACACAAAGAATGTTACCAAGAAAATGTCCGCAATGCCACTCCCTTTAGTGCACCAACTCCCCTCCCCCAAAAAAGTACTTTGGGCTTCACTATCTGGATATTCCTGGGACCTTAAATATTATTAGAGCTATAATTATGTTTTTGTCTGTTTTAATTGAGTCAAATATAAATGTTTTGGGAATAAAGCAATGACTGATTTTTTTTTTTTGCTTACGGCATTAATCTTGTTAGTTTGTCACTTTATATTTCACTGTGATTATTAATTGATGTAGAAAAATATCTTATGTGGAAAAACTATCATCAATTATGTAAAATAGAGTTTTTGATCCTTCACCTCATTTTTATCCTCTAGAGGCTAAGTTCCTTTTCCTTGGGGAAAAAGAACTGCATGTAAGAACAGTGGAAATGTCTGTGCCTTTAATATATGAGTCTGCTTTGATTGATGATGACCGTGTTGTCACCACCCTAAGTGGTGGTCAAAGCATCTTGTTTTTCTCTCCACGAGGTCAGGAGTCCTTTCCTTGGACAATGGGCCCTTTGGCTGTCTGCCCTTCTGGTTTGTCACTAATACTGGTTCCCAGAGGGCCTCTATGAGAGAAAGTGAGAAGGGAAGAGAGAGAAAATGTTTATGAAAAACTTAAACAAACTAACCTTTTTCCTCCTTCTACTCACCATACATATAATTTTTATTCTCCTCCCAAAATATGGGTCCTGTTTATAACTTTCAGAGTTACTGGGAAAATGCTGGAGGCAGCCTTCCTCAGCTAGAAAGTGCCTTTCAATGCCAGCTCCCGAGTCGCTCAGAGCTGTTATCTGTTGCCTTATTAAATCCTGGATGGAAGCAGACCTGAGAATGTTGTGAAGATAAAAGGTTGGGGAACGTTGGCACCTACTGGAATTTGTAATTTCCCTTGAACAGGCCCTTTGTTTGGGATGGATTTTAAATATTAGCATAGCAGAGTTATCAGTAGGTCTGAGAACCCGAGTCCTCATACTTCCAGTTCACGTCTTTTTTAGGTTAATTTACCTGTTGGGGGGAATGCTGGATCTTTTAACCCGCTCGTGGAGTTGGAGCTGTGCTTCTCCATCTTTCTATCATCATCTTCCTGCTGTACTATTTCTCATCAAACAAAGATCTCCTTTGTTTTGGGGCGAGATAGTTGTACTGGCTAGATGCAATCAAAAGGAGAAAACTACATCAAAAGAAAAATATCCCTGTATTTCTCACAAGCCCTGGGCTCTTGCTACAGTTTATTATATACACGAATAAACTTTGAGAATATGACATCTTGGGCCAACTTAACGTGATTTAGTTATGATAAAGGCCTCCTTTTAAAGACAGTACCTCCTCCCCCATCTCTTTCAAGGCAGTTTTCAAGTTTTGACACTAGGAAATTGCTAGAAAGGGGCACCAGTGTTTACGAGATCTGCCATAAAGTGGTAAGCCTGATTCCAGAAGTGACATCCCAGAGGGAGCTTAATTGCACTGTGTATGTTCAGGTTAAGTACTGTCAACATATAAACTTCCTGATTTTAATATTCATTGGATTCTTTTTTGGGGGTGGAACTACTCTTCCTGGTTGGATACCAACTTTAATTCTCACAAAACTCCCTCACCGTATTTCAAGAAACCTTTGAATTGCTGAGCTCTTCAAGGTCACTAAGAAGGCTCTTGCAAGGATAGTATATATCCTGTATGCCAGCTTCCTAAACTGTGGCCCAGCCCTGGGTTCAGTGTCACTAGTTACTATTAGGCATTTTTTAATAAAGTAAATTATTTGGGGCTTTAGAGTTTCCACATTTCAGTCTTTTTTTATCACGATCATGTGCCAAAAAGGAAAGTGGCAATAGACAGTCACAAACCTGTACACATGAGAAAAATTAGAAAACTTTATATTGACATTTTATCCTTTATGATATTAGTTTCCTTTGGCTTTTTGCCCAAGGTAAATGAAAAATTACTTGATTTTCTATTTTTAATTTATTTACTTTATCATTTTAAGCCATGTCTGATTTTTGTATGTTTCATTAGTATGTATTTGGAAATACTGCCTAACTTAATTACCTTGAGTTGAACTTTAGAACATGCTTCTTTCATTTTTCTCATACTGAAATATAATAATATTTGGGGTAGTTCTAGATGAGTAAATTCTTAATAATTTCAGTACAATTGTCTTTCACCCCATGCACGTAATTATTTTTATTTTCACTTTGAAAAATAAATTTTCCCCTGAGAGATCTGGGTGAAAAAAACTTGAGGAAAAGGAACTAATATAACTGCATTGTAAGGCAGGCATTTTCTTCTAAAAGCATTACTTTCAGGAATAGGCAGCGGCTTCAGGAAAAACAAAACAAAACAAAACAAAACAAGGTGATGGCCGTATAAGATTGTTGATGGAAATATTTTTTTTTCTCTAACTGAAATTTTTAAGAATTAGTGTAGTAGTTGGGAAACAGGACAGCATTTTAATTTGAAAACAGACACGAAAACTTGGCATGCATTGCGGTTAAAGTTCAGTTTTTTCTCTTCTAGTTCTGATTTTCAGTATATAAGTGGGCTATTGAACTTTTTTCTTTTTTTCTCTATTTGGTTTTTAAATTTTTTTTTTATTGGAGAAGTTGTAGGTTTGCAAAAAATCATGTATATGCCCCCCCACTCTCACACACCATTTTCCCTATTGTTAATACCTTGCATTAATATGATATCTTTGTTACATTGCTGGAACAATATTATTATAATTATACCATTAACTGTAGTCCATAGTTTACTTTATGGTTCACTGTTTGCATTGTACAGT
>PVKY010013391.1:0-11047 GCA_004027775.1 Bradypus variegatus | reverse complement strand
CCTCAGAACTCCAGTTGTCTCTTGGGAGCACTATTCCCTAATCCCCTCTCCTCTTTGGGTCTTCTCCAGCTAGATTCCCTGGTCAGCCTGAGTTGCCGATTAAAGATGTGTGTGGAGACCTTCAGGGCTTCCCGATAGAAAACAACCACATATGTTACTTTTAGGTTAAAAAAAAAATAGAAAAGAAAGAAACAAACAAACAGAAAAGATTCAGTTCCACCCCTGCCGGGGGCTATTGAAATGCAAAAAGATAAGGAATCAGTGAGAAGCCAGGAGAGACAAAATGCAGGGGAAAAAAAAAACGGCTTTTTTGGAGTCTGGGAATGGGTGCCCGCTTTTAGGTGCCCCCACTTCTTGGAGCCCAGCCCTTCTTTAGCACCCCTAGCTCCCAAAATTAGTCAATTACTTTGTTAATTAATTCTGCAGTTGAGGCTGGGTTGAGGCCCTCTTCTTGCCCTCAGCAGATTGCTGTTTTTTGCGGTTTTTTTCCCCCCTTTTCAGGGAGTCATAAATGGAAAGGGCCCCACCCCTTTCCTCTTAGAGATGATAGACCCCCTAGGGGAAGGTCATTAGCATTTCAATCGTCTCTCTCTCTGCTTGTGCTATCTCCGCCCTTCTCTGAGTCACAGGTCCTGGGAACTGTAATGGCGGGGCTTTCTCCACTGAGCTGAAAAAGAAAGAGATAGTCCCCTTCAGACCAAGTCCAAGCAAGGTCAGTCGTCACCCAAAGCCTCTGTCTGTTTTCTGGGGATTCGTACTTGTAGTAAGCAGTTCACACTGGCTCCTTAAAACCCCAGTTGGAGCTCAGCTGAGCTATATTTGCTTGCTGGGAGAGAGCTTCTCTCTGGCACCATGAGGCTTTGCAGCTCGGGCTATGGGGGAGGGGTCTCCCAGCTTGGATCCACAGGTTTTACTTACAGATTTTATACTGTGGTCTCGGGCATTCCTCCCAGTTCAGGTTGGTGCGTGATGAATGGATGGTCTCATTTGTCCCCCCACAGTTATTCTGGATTATTTGCTAGTTGTTTCTGGTTTTTTTCAGTTGTTCCAGGGGGACTGCTCAGCTTCCACTGCTCTCTATGCCGCCATCTTCCCTCCTCTGTGTCAAGTCTTTACTTTTTATGGGTGTAAGGGCTGTATTCCAAAGAAACTGCAGAATGAGAAGGAGGAAGGGAGGAGAAGGAGGAGGAGGGGGAGAAGGATAAAAATGAGGAGAAGGGGAAGGACGGAGGGAAAAAGGGGGAGGGGAGGGGAGGGAAGAAGTAAAAGGATAGGTTGCTTGGGGATACATCTTCAATATCTGAAGAAGATTAAAGATGTTTTTGGTTTGTTTTTTGTTTGTTTTTGTTTGTTTTTTTATTTTGTTTTGTTTTGTTTTGCCCCCATTCTTCCACTCATCCATCCATACACTGGACAAAGGGGAGTGTGGTCCATATGGCTTTCCCAATCACACTGTCACCCCTTATAAGCTATGTTTTTATACAATTGTCTTCAAGATTCAAGGGTTCTGGGTTGTAGTTTGATAGTTTCAGGTATTTACTGCTAACTATTCCAATAAATTAGAGCCTAAAAAGGGTTGTCTATATTGTGCATAAGAGTACCCACCAGAGTGACCTCTCGGCTCCTTTTGGAATCTCTCTGCCACTGTAACTTATTTAGTTACCTTTCACATCCCCCTTTTGGTCAAGAAGATGTTGGTTGCAATTGTTTTTTACCAAAGGTTTGTGCAATAAATGGAGAGTGACTTGAAATGAAACTCTCTAGAAAAGATGGAGTATTAACTTAAAAAAAGTATTATTTGGCAACTCGGTAAATATTTCTTATGCTAATTAGGGTTTTTAGAACACCCTGATATTGGTGCCTTTAATATCTGCTCTTGGTTTACAATCTGCAGACTCCCCAGGGTAGAAGCTTTTTTATCTGCCCGAATCTGTCTTATTTCTGCCACAAAGATACCATGTCATTTATGGATCTTTTGTTACTTTTTTAAGGGAATGACATCTAATTTGTGGCATAAAGCTTTCCAAGGGAAGTCTTATGAAAGGATTAGACCATATCCTAAAAGGGACACCCAAAGGGAGATGGAAGCTCAGGTTAGAAAGAAAGAGAACTTGAAATTAGTTCAGGAATTGTGTCTGGTGTGTCTCTTTCTATGTATGCAGGGATAAATGCAGCTGGTTCAAGTCTTGCCCTTTTTGGCCATACTGCAATTTTGGAAAAACATTAGATAGAGATGTAAGATGTTGTCTTAGCTGAGCAGGCTGCCAAGGCAAATACCACACAATGGGTTGGCTTAAAAAAAAAAAAGAATTTATTGGCTCATGTTTTTGAGGCTAGAAGAAGTCCAAAATCAAGATGCCAGCAATGCTTTCTTCCTGAAGACTGTGGCATTCGGGTGCTGGCTGCCAGCAATCCTTGGGGCTCTTGTCTCGCGCCTCTGCCTCTATCACACAGCGATCCCTGTCCCATTGGATCTGATCTGCTGGTTTCTGCTGACTTCCAGCTTCTTGTGGTGTGGTCTTCCCCAACCTGGACTTGTGTTTTCTTCTCTTTATGAGACTTCATGTAATATGGATTAACACCCTCCTGACTCAGTTGGCTACACCTTAACTAAAAGTGACCTCTTTAAACAACCCTATTTGCAGTGAGTTCACACCCATAAGGACACAGTTCAAGATTATGAACATGTGTGTTGAGGCATATAATTCAATCCACTATAAATGTCAAAATTATAAAATTACAGATAATATAGATAGCAAAAGAAGGTCTCCGGAGAGTACAGCTGGGCTCTCTGGCTTTTTAGGTCAATTATGATGCAGTACATGAAATCCTTAAAGTCACTTAGTTATGCTGAATCTGCTTGAAATTGCTAGGACTCCATGGAGAAGAGTACCACAAATGGTTCACTGTGTCCCACTTCCATTGTACATGGATTTGATAAAATACTGGAATTTCCCTTTTGAAGATCTCTGTGAGCTTGAAATCAGTAAGGCTTAAAGAATTGTTTAAGCTGAGTGGGGAAGAACAAGGAGGACTTGACAATTAATTTCAAATATATTAATTATTATTATGCACAAGATTTATGCACACACTAACAGCAGATTATAGTTTATTTTAATGGAGCCTTGAGTAAGAAGAAACTTGGTAGAGCTGAAGTGTGACAAGTTTAGGTTAAATTCAAGGAAATGCTTCTTGACATGGAAATGTTTTCCTTAGAAATGTGGAGACAGTTTCTAATCTGGAGGCTCTGGGACAGGTAAGCAGGAGGAGCCCAGTGAAGACATCCAGAGTTTTTATGGTGCTGTGAAATTTATACCATAAAGCCAATAAAAACAGACACAGTTTGTGAAGCATGCATCAGGCTTTCATACAAAAGGCTACTCTACTACATTTACTGGCAAAACTGAACTTGGCTGGGTGCAAACAGGAAACAATTTTATTCTTTTCTAAAAATCCCCCCTTTCAAGGCGCCCGTAGACTGTGGAAAGGAAGTTGGGGGGTGAAGGACAATCTGTTTGGTTGATGAGAAGGTAATGTGCCTGTTCCAGTCAGTCTGCCTGGCTTCAGATCTTAGCTCCACCACCTACCACTGTGTAACTTCTTGGAGTCTCGCTTTCTGCAGGTGTAAACTGCATCTCATGGTAGGACTCAATTCGTAGGTTGCTGTGAGAAGTAAGTTGGTTGATGCCTGCTAGTCTCCACATCATAAGAAATGCTGGCTGCTGTGGTGTGATTGTATGAACAAATATGCCAACGGGTATGGGAAGAAGTGCAAACGTCACGACAAAGGTTTGTAAAACGGGGGTCACGGCCAGGAATACAAGTAGGAAAAGCAAACAGTGTGATGCTGTGAGCTGCAACCCAGAAGGAAAGTCTGGACCTTGCCTGTCTTGGTACAGCTCGGGGAGCACAAAATAACATTGCTGTCCCTGTAGCACAGTCAGCTCCCATTACAGCAAAGCCTTTGGTAGCAAATAATTGTGATAGATGTTCCTCTTGTTTAGAAGAAAAGACTGTGGTATTTTCTCTGGGACCTGGGGAAATCACTTTTCTGTTCTGGTTCTTGGCTGTGCCATCTTTTAACTCACACCTTTCTTCAGTGCATTGTGTTCTATGAGTTGCCTTTAACACATTGCCCCATGGGGACCTCACAACAGTTGTTACAACCTGGAAATCAGCACGGGATAATTCAGGGCTCCCTCCCCTTCTCCCAAGGGCTGGTGGCTCCCTCCTAGCAGCACTCCCCTGCTGGGGGTCCTCAGGGGAAAGTCCGAGAGTCGCACCTGGGTTTCCGTGGGTCTCGGTGACCTGGCCATTGACTCTTCATTCTCCTCCCTGACATCCTGTCTTAGCAGTTCTCAGGCTTCCATGAGTGTTCAAGCCAACGGGGCAGACTCCCGGACCTCTCTTAAGTAAGCCTGGGGAGGGGCCAAGAACCTGCGCTGTCACACAGGCTGGATGACCAAGATGCTCATGGCGAAGAAGCTGTGATCTGCCCTCCAGCCACAGGGACCCACTCGGCATCCCCAAACATGTTGCTTTCTCACACACACACACCCACATCTCTCTAGAGGAAGCACTGCACACCCACCCCACCCTGGCCGCCCACCTGGCTGACCCCGCCTTACCCTTGGGTTGCAGGTGGGATGTCACTTTAGCAGGGAAATCTCCTTGGAAGTCCCAAGCCTGGGGAGGGGGCTCCCATCCCTTCCCAGGGCATGCCTTGCTCACCTTGGTTACTCTGTGGAACCTGTCCCCATACCTGTTGTATCCTGTACCTGTCCATTTGTGTCCTTGTGCTGTGCTCAAGCCTCTGGAGAGCCGGCGTCTTCCCTGCATCTTATTCTCTCTCGTAAATCTGGCACACAGCAGTTGTCGGCCACGTCCTGGGGACTCAGTTCCTGTCCATATCCTCAATGCAGGGGAACAAGCAGTGCTGGCTGAGAGCTGCAGGTGCATTAAACACTGGGCCTCGAGTAGCTGCTGGGAGCTGGGCCTGGGATGAGCCAACTCCACAGGGCCCATCACTAAGGCAGTTCTCAGAGGCCAGGGGCAGAAGGGCCAATTTTGTTTGCCTTTTCCTACCCAGTCCCTCCGGGGACGCGACGACGCTAATATTTACTAAGTGTTTTAATAGGCACTGAGGCTAAGACCTTTACACGTACAACCTCATCTAATCCTCAGAATGATCCCATGGGGTAGATGTGGATGGAAAAAGGGTTTTACAGACAAAGGAAACTGAAACATGGAGGGGCCGCAGGACAGTTGCAGTGGGGACTCAAGCCAGCGTCCTCCTGTGTCCTGGCCCTCGGGTGCGAGCTGGGGCTTCCCGGGGATACACAGAGCCAGCATCTACCGGGATTCACTAGCCTGAGACGGACTCTACAGGGGAGCAAACCATAACCAGAAGCCACCTTGACCTCAGGTTGGGTTTGTGGGTACCCGTGGCTTATATGCAGTACCCCGGATCCCGAGATGTTTTAATGACTTTGATTTTGTTGAAAAGCAAATGACTTTTCCTAATGAAACACGACATCTCGGCAAGTGGGAAATCTTACAGACTTTACTTTCTTCTACTGCCAGTGTATCTCAATGCAGAGAATAAACTAGCTAAAAATGGTAAAAGCAAGTAAATGTGGTGTATTCATTTCAAAACAATGTTAACCATACTTTGAAATAATTGTGCAATAGCAGTAATGTATATTAATTTAATATAATAATATATATATGATTATTTTAATAGTTATATTAATATGCTGTATATTATATTTTAGCATAGCACAGTAATATTCAATAATCATTGCAGTTCATATTTATTAACAAAGTAATATATTAGTTATAAAATACTGATATTGGTTATAATTATTGATATTGTATATTAATAGAGTGTAATATATTGATGTATGTTTATAAACTCTTAATATATAATATATTGAATAATATAAGACTTCATTTATAATAGTAAGTGCCATTTATTGAGTATTTGTTATAAAATCAAGTTTTTTACTTTTTAAACGTCTTTCATCCTTATAAGGTTTTTGCAAAGCAGGTATTTTTAACCTCATTTTATAGATGAGGAAACAGAAGCTCCCAGAATTTGAGTGCCTCAGAGCCATGGAGCTGATGAGTGGGGAATGCAGGTATTTGAACCTGAGGCTCTCTGGCTTCAAAGTCCTTCTTCCCAGTGTCACCCTGCTCCCTGGCCCAACTTGGAAGTGAGGCAAGAGGCTGAGTTTTCCATTGCCTTATTGTAAACTTAGAAAAATGGGAGGTTGAAATGTTCACTGTTTGCTTATTGTTTAATCCGCTAGCTCATTTATCTTTACCATTTGAATCCTGGGATAGCATGATTCATGACAAAACCTAATTACAGGAGCTGCAGAACCCAGCTGCAGGATGGCCTGGGGTTCAGGACGCCGGGGTGTGGTTTGCCGCCGCTGCGTGGAGAGAGCAGCTTTCCAGCCACGCGGTTCTCCTATTTGTCCGTGGTGGAGCTGGGCAAGTACGGGATGGAGGCTGATTCCACGCCCAGAAGGCAGATCAAAGAGGAGAGACAGAGCACAAACCAGCTATCAAAGCCGTGGCTGGTTTAAAGCCTGTTCCCTAGCGTGCAAACAAAAACCTGTTGGCCCAGGGAGAGTATGAAGTCACCAGAAGCCGGCAGGATGCCTCTCATGGTCATTGGCTTCGACGGACGGGGATAGCTGGTCCCCAGGGGGCAACCCAGGGGGCAGGCACGCCAAGCGGGACTTGCAGAGGGAGAGGTTTGCCTGGAAAGGAAGATGGGTGGGACATCCCAATGCCACTGACCTCACGCTTTATGATTAAACTGGAATATGTGCTCAGCAAGTCCAATGTAACACACCATTATGAGGCAAGGGCTGAGCTGATATAGAAAACATTGGGAATTTGATGTATTTGCGGTAATTCTGTTCATTTTCCTGTCAGAGCTGTTTGCCATATACCAAGTAAGGGAAAAAGACAACTCTTTGCAGCAAAGATGCTGAGAAGGAAAAAAAAATAATCAAGTAGTTCTTGTATCTCCTTCTCCAATCCATCGTCAGGATTTATTAAGTGCTTATATCAATTGTCAGGCAATAAAAACGTTTCCTTCTGTCAGGGTGTACAAACAAAAGGAAAATGTTAACAAAGAGCCCACAGACAGGACAAAGCAACCCAAATCACTTTCTCTGGGAAACAAATCCGATCCCGAGCTCCGTAAGCCAGGGCAAGGCAAAGTGGTTTTTCCAATAGTTGCGTTACTTTCCACCAAGTGTGATGCTTTTAATACAAGTGGATGATGGCAATTGGGTAAATTAACTCCACATTGATATTCAAAGGGAATTACGTTAATGGTAATAACTGAGAGTCTTGAAAGGGATAAAAACGCCCTTGGGGATCCTATTAAGTCTTATGAGGCCTCTTTATCTTACAAAAAGAGCACGAACTTGAACATTTTTTTTAATAAGTGAGGAAGCTGGAATTAAGTCATTTTTCCTATGATTTCAAAGTCAAACACTGTACTTGACATGAGGGAAACCAATTTAGAAGACACCGATGTGGATGCCGTGAGACTTAATAAAGACCAACAGCCTTGAACAGCCAGCCTTGAGAACCAGGCTAATCCAAGTACACACGTGGGCTTTCTATTGCTGTTTGCTCTCCATAGGTTTCGGGGTAGAGATTCGTATGTAGCTTTTGTGGTGTGTGTGTGTGTAGCTGTCATTTACTTTCAGAGTTGAGGCTTCTGAAGATGAGTTCAATAGATAGGCCATCCGACATGCTAGGGAGGTGGGGCAGGGTTCACATTTTACCCTACAGGCTTCAAAACAACTTTCCATCTAAGTTGTTTTACAGGCTGAGTAAATCACGGGTAGCTCTTGGGCAGGGCACTTCTATCATGGGTAGCTTTGAAGGATTCTAAATTTTCTCGGAGTTGCTTTCTTATTTTGAATCTTAGGGGTAACTAAGACAATGAGGCATAATATACTGGGGGGAAGAGTATTTAAGTTCTCTAACTCAGTGCCCTCCAAGAGAAACATAATTCGAACTATAATGCAGGCTACATGTGCATTTTTTAAAATTCAGTTTTATTGAGATGTATTCACATACCATACAGTCTTCCATGGTGCACAATCAGCTGCTCACAGTACCATCTGATAGTTGTGCATTCATCACCCCAATCTATTTTTGAACATTTTCCTTACACCAGAAAGAATCAGAATAAGAATAAAAAATAAAAATAAAAAAAGAACTCTCAAATAACCCCCCTCCCATCCCACCCTATTTTTCATTTAGGTTTTGTCACCATTTTTCTACTCACCCATCCATACACTGGATAAAGGGAGTGCGATCCACAAGGTTTCCACAATCACACTGTTGCCCCTTGTAAGCTATGTTGTTATATAATCGTCTTCAAGAGTCAAGGCTACTGGGTTGCAGTTTGATAGTTTCAGGTATTTATTTCTAGCTATTCCAGTACATTAAAACCTAAAATATGTGTTATCTATATAGTGCATAAGAATGTCCACCAGAGTGACCTCTAGACTCCATTTGAAATCTCTCAGCCACTGAAGCTTTGTGTTGGTTCATTTCGCATCCCCCTTTTGGTCAAGAAGATGTTCTCAATCCCATGATGCCAGGCCCAGATTCATCCCAGGAGTCATATCCTGCATTGCCAGGGAGATTTACACTCCTGGGAGTCAGGTCCCACGTAGTGGGGAGGGCAGTGAGTTCACCTGCCAAGGTGGCTTAGACAGAGAGGGCCACATCTGAGCAACAAAGAGGCACTCAGGGGAGACTCTTAGGCACAATTATAAGCAGGTTTAGCCTCTCCTTGCAGCAACAAGCTTCATAGGGGCAAGCCCCAAGACAGAGGGCTCAGCATGTCAAGCCATCAGTCCCCAGTGTTTGTGAGAACATCAGCAACAATCCAGGTGAGGAAGCCCAGCACCTCCGCATCCTCCCCCAGCTCCTCAGGGGGGCCCCGAATATATTTTTATTCTCCACCCAAATTACTTTAGGATGTGTTGCCATTTCATTCTAATCTTTACAGACCTACCATAGCTCACTTCCTATTCAAAGTTCCATACACATGCAATTTTAAATTTTCTACTAACCCAGTAACTTTTACTCTTGAAGACGACTATATAACAGTGTAGCTTACAAGGGGTGACAGTGTGATTGTGAAAACCCTGTGGATCACACTCCCTTTATCCAGTGTATGGATGGATGAGTAGAAAAATGGTGACAAAACCTAAATGAAAAATAGGGTGGGATGGAGGGGTTTATTTGAGTGTTCTTTTTTTATTTTTATTTTTATTCTTATTCTGATTCTTTCTGGTATAAGGAAAATGTTCAAAAATTGATTGGGGTGATGAATGCACAACTATAAAAGGAAACGTGAAAGTAATTTCAGTAATATATTTTATTTGGTAATTCATTCATTCATTCATTTGTTCATTCATTCAATCATTCACTTTAACTGAATATATCTAATACATTATCATTTCATCCTGCAATTAATATAATGATTAATGAGATCATTTACACTTTTTTTTTTCATACTAAGCATTTAAAATCTAGTGTGCATCTTAGACTTGCAGCACCACTTTGATGCAGCGCGGCCATGCTTCCAGGGCTCAGAAGCCACGTGTGCTTGATGGCCACCATCCCAGACAGGGCAGCTCTAACTGATTTATTGACCCTGACTAGAGAAGCCATAAGGCTGAACTTGTTGAATACTGTAAAATTTCACTTGCGGTACTAATAGCTCATGCAGCCTCCCCCACTGCTGTTTTGTAATCGGGATTTGGGCTGAGCTTGCAGCCTCCTGTATAATTGTATTTGGGGGGATGGATACCATCATGCTTTGACTCTACTGCAGTGAAAGCTGATGATTCCACACACAGAAAGAATGAGCTCAGCACTCCTGTCCTACGGAGGGACGGCAGCCAGGGGCCTGTGGGGGCAGAGGAGGCTGGGGCAGGCCTGAGCGGGCCCCCTGGCTGGCCTGATTCTCCGCCCATTCGGGTGAGCGCTAGGCTTGAGTTTCTCTCCTCTGCTGTTCATGGTGTGGTCTCAGAGCCTGCCCTTCTGCCCAGCTGTCTCCTGTCAGGGTTTGTTTCAGCGAGCTGTCAAGGGACACCTGGCTGAAGGACTGCGACTCAGTGCTCCAGGGCTGCGGTGACAAGGACCCCACACTGCGCTGGCTTAAACAACAAGCATTTATCAGCTCGCGGTTTTGGAGGTTGGAAGTCCAAATTCAAGGCATCAGCGAGGCTGTGCTTTCTGCCCAAAGTCTGTGGTGTTCCGGTGGTGGTTTGGTGCACGGCTTGGGGCTCCATGGAGTGCGCCCCTGCTCTCCCAGCACGTGGCAGTCTCTCTCTCTGTTTCTGCCCTTCTAGTTTCTGCTGACTTCCCGTGGCTTTCTTCTTATCAGGCCTCTAGTGATGCGGTTTAAAGCCTGTTCTGGTTCAGCTGGGCAACACCTAAATAGGATTTTAGAAGACCCTGTTTACAAATGAGCCCACACCTGGACTCATCTTAACACATCCAAAGACAACGTTTGCACATTTTCACACCTACAGGAACACAGCTTAAGGACGTGTCCTTTCTTGGGCACACTTTATTCTATCTTCTGCAGATCATCTCCCTCTTCCTCCCCAGAAAACCAGGTCCAAGTTTGGCCAAGATGTCCCAATGATGTGAATCTTCCAGAATCTCTCCCCCATAAGTCCCTCTCAGGTTTCCTGTTTACACTCCCAGGTTGGTTTTTGTTGTTGTTTGTTTTTTTCATTGATGCCTGGAAGTTCCAGAGACATTTTTACCACAATATGAGTGCACTCACCTTTCCCCCAATGCAAGCTGCTCTCGCCCCTATGTCCCTCGTCTCACAATTGGTGGCCCACTCCATCCCGCACCCAGGCCAGAACCCCAGGTCTTTACCTACCCCTCCTCCCCCCCACTCTGAATGTTCAATCATTTCCCGCCCTGCTGCTTCAACTCTTGTCTCTGTCCCTCCCCACCCACATGCTCACGGTCCAGG
>PVKY010013390.1:0-11050 GCA_004027775.1 Bradypus variegatus | reverse complement strand
AAAATAACAAGAATAATAATTAAAGTGAAAAAGAACAATTAAAGTAAAAAAGAACACAGTGCCTTGGTTTGTTTGTTTGTTTTTTTCCTTCCCCCATTTTTCTACTCATCCTTCTGGACAAAGGGGAGTGTGGTCCATATGGCTTTCCCAATCACATTGTCACCCCTCATAAGCTACATTTTTATACAACCGTCTTCAAGATTCAAGGGTTCTGGGTTGCAGTTTGATAGTTTCAGGTATTTACCACTAGCTATTCCAAGTCGTTAGAACCTAAAAAGGGTTGTCTATATTGTGCGTAAGAGTGCCCACCAGAGTAACCTCTCGGCTTCTTCTGGAATTTCTCTGCCACTGAAGCTTATTTCATTTCCTTTCACATCCCCCTTTTGGTCAAGAAGATGTTCTCCATCCCATGATGCCGGTCTAGATTCCTCCCCAGGAGTCATATTCCATGTTGCCAGGGAGATTCACTCCCCTGGGTGTCTGATCCCATGTAGGGGGGAGGGCAGTGATTTCACCTGCCAAGTTGGCTTAGCTAGAGAGAGAGGGCCACATCTGAGCAACAAAGAGGCATTTGGGAGGAGGCTCTTAGGCACAATTATAGGGAGGCCTAGCCTCTTCTTTGCAGCAACAGTCTTCCCAAGGGCAAGTCCTGTAGTAGAGGGCTCAATCCATCAAACCACCAGTTCCCTATATTACCAGCAAACTTTTTCATTAGAAAAGTTAATTTCCTGTGTCTCTTTGGGGATAGCTCTACTCCCCAAGTTTTTGCCTCATTTTGGCCAGACATGCATTTTTTTAATGTAATAACTTAATTGTTTTCATCAAAATGTTGTGTACTCATTGTTTTTAAAAATGAGCAATACAGAAAGGTAAAAGGAAAAAAAAGCAACAAATCCCACCCCAAATACCACTGCCCAGAACTAACCATTGTTACCATTCAATGAGCCTCCTTGAAAACATATGTATGTATGTATGGATAGATGGTAGAGACAGAGTTGGAGAACTAGGCAGAGAGAAATAATTTCATAAGGATGACCATGCGCTATTTATGCCCCTAATAACCCATCTTAATTTTAATTTTACTTGATATTAATCAGCAGAAAAAAAAATCAATTGAAGTGAAACCCAAAGTATCACTGAATTTTAGACAAAAATGTATCTTGACCACCAAGATACATTAAGTCCTAAAATATCTCTCTAATATTAAAAACAATTAAAAAAGAGAATAAAATGTTTAAGTGAGAGTATTTTTATTTTTAAAATACAAATTTAACTTTAGACAGTTAGGATTGGTCCCACTTATCTCCTCCCATTCCTCACTCCCAAATTTCTGTTGGTGATATTTTTATTTTGCTAAGTTTTGTGATACTTGCCTTCTGCTCAGAAACCATAATTCTGAGGTCAGGTATTTTAAACCTTCTTCCTTCCCTTCCCTTCTTCCTTCAGGCCTTTTGGAAACAGCATGTCTGAAAGCATTGCCTCCCAGCCAGACTTCACTCTGCTCTCTGTGGACTCTCCACTTGGGCAAAGGGCATCTTCACTGATACCCAGCCACTGTGTTGTTCCTTATTCTACCCTCTTTTCCAGAAACTACTATTCCTTTCTCTCAGCGTAGCCTGGTCCTATTTATTCTTCAGTTAGATCCTAAGTTCAAAGGCAGGGACACAAATCTAATGCCACATTTTTGCTTTGCTGAACACTTAAAATATGCTCAATAGACAATACTAACCATGCCCCAAAGCAACAGACTGTGGTATAAAAGAGGTAAAAAGCACAATATATCCCTGCTTACTAGTCACAGACAGCAAATGGCTATTAAGCTCCTCCATACAACTTTTGATAGAACCCACAGAAGACGCATCTCTTGGCCTCTACGAAGATGACCTAACATAGGAAATAAGATAATTGGATCATTTTCTGTGGCATTGTGTGAAGAAATTTAAAAATTTTAATACTGAAAATGATTAGTCAATGGATGGATGCTATTTCAATTTATGAAAATCTATATTTATTCACTAATTTAACAAATATTTATCAAAAAAAGACTACATGGTAGGCTTTGTGCTAGATTTCAGGGATACATAGTTCAACTTGATACATACTGTCTCTGTCCTCAAGGGGTTTAACGGGGTGAAAAGACTGACATTAAAAAAATCAAAACTATTTTGATGGGTAATTCAAGGAAAGAATTGTAAGTGCTACTCTTGGGGGTTAAGATCTGAGGGATGAGGAAAGGCTTAACTGAGAAGTACTACTTAACCTAAGAAATGAAGAAGGACTAGGTTTTCCCTTAACTTAATTAGAAGTTTCACTGAAAGTTTAGATTTAAGAAAATCTTCGCATGCAGGTGTGGAGTTAAATGTTAATGCAGACAGAAGGAATGATTTCTTTTAAAAGTTCAGCAATGAATTAAAGATAAGGAAGAGAAAATAACCAGAGGTGACGTACTGTGGTACTATTTGTTAGAAGTCCTGAAGCTTTAATTATGAAACAGAAAATCAAGCTTAAGTATCTCCTTAAATGAAAAAATTAATAAATATCTCCAACCTTATAATTCAGTACTATGCTTCAGTGGTTAGTTACTAGGCTTAAAATAGAAAGGGTCAGTTGCTTACAATTCAATTTTGTGTGATAACTTTTCCCACAAGTATCTTGAAGGCTTTTTCTGTCATTGCTGATTATGCAAAATGCTGTTATGCCTGGATGTAAAGTAATTATACTTATAATACAAATATTCCCATACTTAGTCTAATTTTTTAATGAGAATTTACATTTAATCTGAGGCTTTGCATCGAAACAGGTATTCCTCATTATATTAACTAGGTACAGTCTAGCAGTGTGTGTGTGTGTGTGTGTGTGTTCTTGGAGAGGGGCACTAAAGCAAGTTCTATAATGTGCTTTTTCTCCCACTGATTTCTATTAGAGTGAAAAAAAATGTCACACATAAGAAACAAATTCTAAGAGCAAATGCTTTTTACATAGTTGTTGCAGAAATACCAGCTAACTGCTTTGGGGACAAATGGTTTAGCTACTCACCATTCCCCAATACAGTCCTTCTCACTGCTGCTCTAGTTGCACAGGCTATTCCTTTAGCCTGAACCATCCCACTTGCCCCCTCCCCGCCCCCCACGCCACCACTATTTCTCATGCTTTAAGAACAAGCAGAAGCAGCTGGGAATATGAATTTTTGTCAGCTCCCTATGTAATTCCAAAGTATACGCAAATTGGAAGCATTACTAATACCGTCCTCAAATGCCACTGTCTCAGAAGCTTCCTTAACCTTCTCACTCTGTTCTCCCATAGCATCCTATTCTTATACCCTGCATTGTAGCGTTCGCCACACTCTCACCTTGTGTTTCCCTGCCTCTTCCTTCTCCTTTCCCTTTAAGAACCCTAAGAGGCAGGATCTCCATCATATTAGTCTTCCTATACCTAACTCAAATATGTACACGTTTGTACATATCTGTGAGAGGAATAAATAAATGAGCAAATCAGGGAAAATGTGTTCATGATTTTGAAGATGAGAAGGCTGAGATGGGGTCTGCGCCTTTGGCCTCATGCTGGAATTCTGTGTTCCTTCTCTCCAATTCCAACTCTTACCACCAGCAGCAAGTCATTCCTTGCAGCCCCACATGGAGGGCCCTTATTTTATGAGAACTGACTCCAGGCTCAATTCCCATGACGTTTTTCCTTTCCTTTTGACTAGAACTGAGGTTACAAAATTAAACTTCACCAACTTCTAATTGTGCAAAATTGAAGCCCTGAGATTGCAGTTTCTAAAATATATCAGATTGAAGGAGAAACACAAGTAATTTGGGGAAGGGGGATTCTGAGTAAATTCTGAGAGGGTTCTACCAGGGAATTTGTCTCCTGGCTTCCACAAACACCATAATATGCTTGTTGTTTTTCTGACAGTTAACTGTTAAATTGGACGTGTCTGGAAAATTATGTACTAACTTCTGAAATCCTCACAATAATAGGAAGGCAAATGGTTGCATGAAGAAAGAATAAATAAAACAGGGAAATAAATGCATAAACAAGAGCACTATCCAAGAGCTAAATCGATTTTTGCTGGGCAGAAAGGCAGCGTTTGTTGCGCTTCTGCGGCAGCATTTCAGTCGCACTGCTGTGAGAGGGCTGAATAAATAGGAGGGAACAGTGCCCCTTCCAAAAAACAAAATGAAAAAGCAGCCAGAGGACGTAGCTGTTTAGGAATGCCTGCATCGCGATTCTTATTTACCATTGCAGAGCTTAAGCCGCACTGCATACGCGTTCACAATATAAACAGGAAGGATTAGAGTGACCCCACGTCCCCAAAAGACTGAAGCAGTCCGGGGAAAAGCTCTAGTTACCTTGCATCCTGAGCAGCCTGCCCCTTGATGACAAATGTGCCAGATTCGGGGATTCTTTTGTAGTTCATGGGAAAGCACGACTAATCCGTGCAACCCCGCGCGCACACATATCAGCTCTTTTCAGCTCCCTCGCACAATGCGCTGGCTGAGCTCTGGCGGCCACATGGTGCCCACGGGACGCCGCTCTCCGCAAGCCTTGACCTTGCCGGGCTTGGCTCTGCGTTACCTCCACGTGCGCCGCCTCGAGGTTCTCAGTTCTGGGGGGATGGGAGAATGGGAGTGAGGGGTAAGGGAAAGCTGGGGATAAGGCGGGAGCGGGGTTGAGGAAGTAAGATAAAGGGGTTGGCTGCATTCCCACCTCCTTAGTAGTGATGCTTTGGAGAAAGGAGAAAAACAAGACAGATCTTTTGCCTTGCTCACTTCTCCTCTGTTCTACCCTTCTTCATCTCACTTAACAAAACTTCTTTTTCCCTCTTTTCCATTCTCTTGGTTCATTTAGCACTTTCAAATGCACCAGGTTCCATTCTATCCTAAGAGCCTTGCAGGGAGTTGCTGATTTGATCTTCAGTAACACCCCTGTGACATAAGGACTACTACGTTTTACAGACGAGGAAACTGATACATACTAGCCCAGGGGGCACTGGATATGGTACCCAGACCGTCTCCAGAGCCCACATTCTTTAAGGCTAAGTTCCACGTTGCTGCAGCTGTTTCTAGCCCAGAGCTCTTCTGTAACATGCACTGGGAATCGCCCTGACATTAATGTCTACGTTTCCATCTCAGCGGACTCATCTGGAGAGAGCAAAGAGTTCACATGCTAGTCAAATGGAGAAGAGAGGAAGAGGCGAGAAAGATCGTTCACGATTTATCAAGGCATTTTTCACCAGGAAAACGCCCAAGAGATGGACTTTTTTTTTTGCTTCTGTAAGGGTGCAGTTTTAATGAGAGCCCCCACCTCCACCAGCTCCAGTTTCTCTATGAAAGGAGTTGAGAAAGAGTTTCTACCCCTGAGAAGGATGTTTAAAAACCAAGCACTAAAAATCTTGTACAATCTGCCTCACCCATTTTTCAGTTAGGGTGTGAAAGGAGGGTGGAGGTGTACTAATTGGTGACAAGTGATCTCCTTGGTATTCTGGAATATGCCTGATATAGCATGCTATGTATATGGAAATAATCTGATAATCAGGTAATGACAAGGAAGTATGAAAAATTGAGAAAGTCCAGGCAGATGTATCAAGGTTTGGGGACATATTAGTTAGAAAATGATGTTTAATATCTGGGGGAAGAAGTTTCAGCTCCATTAGTGATCAAAGAAATGAAATTAAATAGCAAGGAGATGCCAAATTTTGCCTCTCAAATTGGCAAAAAAAATTATAATATCTAATGATGTACTGTGTATCATCTCATATTCTGCTGGCAGGAGAGAAAACTGGAACAAACTTATGAGATGATTTGGAAATATTTTTCAAAAGCCTTAAAATGTGTATATTTTTGACTCAGCAGTTCTAGTACACAGTTTTATCCTAAGATAATAATTTAAAATATACCAAATAATTTGGATAGAAGAGTCAATACAACATTGTTTATAATGCCAAATGAATGGAAACACAGATCTAGATTTCCACCAACAGGGGATTGCTTAATAAGTTATGGTAATCCCTACAAAGGAAAACTATTCACAATATAGTGAAAACAGGGGGAAAAAAGCAAATTTCAAAAGAGTATGCATATCACAGTGCCGTTTTCATTAAAACAATTATATAAAGTATGCCTGGAAGGGCATTCAAAATGTTAACTGTGTTTGTGCTCAATGATTATGCTTTATTTTTTCCTTTCTGTTTTCTTGTATTTTCTAATTTATTTTCAATAAATATGTATTCTATGAGTAATAAATAAAACAAAAAGTTTATTTTTAAGGGAAAAACAGACCTCTGTTCCCCCATCATGATAAAATGACATCAGTTTCTGATTCAAAGGTGAGACAATTCTACAATCAGGTGGCGATAGTGACAGAATTTACCACTTTCATAAATGGAGTATGCATCTTCCTAAATGGTGTCTGGTACCCACACATAAGCATTTCCTTCAGTCAATAGCACAGAGGACATAGGTCTTAGGTTCTCACCAAGGAGTTTAACTGGAAAATGTTATTCAATGCTTGGCAAATGCCCATCCAAGAGAAGTGAAACTCAAAAGAAGGGTCCATGGGGCTTGCTGACCACCCACTTCCATAGTTATTTTTAGTTCGGAATTACTCCCTCTCTGTTAGATCACCAGCTCTGCACACAGACCTCATCACATTAGTACTCTGCAGACATACTTTTGCTGAGTTATTTTTTTTAATCTTATGCCCTTGGGTTTTATCTGGGTTAAAAAAGAAATGGTCATATGAGGAATACATTTTCTATAAATCTTTTGCTGAAGATATTTTTTTAGGTTGTCTAATACCTCTTGTGCATCCCTTTAGAGTGGTGATGCTTTAAACCAGGTTCCCAGGAGCTGCAGGAGCTCCCTGGTGGTGCCCCAGGAGCTGCTGAAGGGGTTGAAGGACAGGCTCCTCTTCTGCTAGGGGACAGGTTTCACTCGTCCTACCACAGATGCCAAATATGTGGCCATTTCACACCCTCTTCAAAAGCAATCTCAGAAAAGAGGAATTCCTCTTGTACTTGAGCCTTTAAAAACTCTCTCATATTACAAGATACTTAACCAATTACTTTTAACCATAATATATTATTTAGGAAAGATATTTTATCCTGACACCACCTCAGTCAAAGCTAGTTTTGGATGATTCTAGCAGTCAACTAATGGAATGAATGCTTTTAAAAGACAAAGAAATTTAACACAGATTTAAGTCATTATTTCTGTAGCTAGGACCTCACAATTGGAAGTTTCTGGATGCCACTTATACAAAACTTTTAAAGATCATTTTTAAAAAGCAATAACATGAAGTGATTATGTTGTGAAGATCACAAATACATATTGACAGAACAAACTGTTCAAAAGCAACTTACTAGTCTTGTGAAAATGCTACTTGCTTCTGGAGACAAAATACTAGTCACTGTATCATATGTGGATTCAAACACTGCTATATCCGAAGTAAATTAGAAGAGAAAACAATATTCTCTAAAAAAAATGCCGAAGACTCAAAAAGCAGCCGCACTTGATGATGACATTGATATTAAAATTCATCTATAGAGTTTGAATAAAATTATTTGTTATGAGACAGTTGAAAAGCACGTTCTAAATTAATATTCTATTTTTTAGATATTCACGATCCCTTCATATACAATACGCATTGAATTCCCAGGTGAGATTTTACTCGAAAAGGGATTCTAATGTTTTTTAAGTGTGAGAATAAGCCTGGAATAAATAATAAACAGAAAATAAATAATTCAGAAAATACTCATCTCCATTGAAGGTCTTATATGGATCTATTCAGGTGATAATAAGACCTGTATAAACCTATTCTTGAGTCTTATTTTACTTTGAATGCCAGGAACCCAGAATAAAAATAGTTATGTTAGTCTAGGTTCTTAGCATATTATTTCCTCTCATTCTACCTAATTTTTACTTTTTTAATCTTTTTTAGGAACCCTATTAATTGAGCACCTACGATATAAACAAAAATACTGTGCTAAACACCTGGGAAATAGTAGTGAATAAAACAGACAAACTTCCTGTTTCTACGGAGTCTGTCTTGGTTTGCCAGGATGCTAAGGCAAATATCACACAACTGGTTAGCGTAACAAGAGGAATTTATTGGCTCATGGTTTCAGAGGCTAGCAGTCTTGCTTCCTTGAATCAGTGGGCTTCTGGCTGGCCAACAGTCCTTGGGTTCCTTGGCTTTCCTGTCACCTAGCGATGTCCTCTCCTTTCTCTTCTGGGTTTCATTGACTTCCAACTTCCAACTGTTTCTTTTCGTGGCTTTCTCTACATAAGTCCTCTAGTAATAGGATTAAGACCTCTCCTGATTTGGATGGCCACACCTTAACTAAAAACAGCATCTACAAAAGGTCCTGTTTACAATGGCTTCACAGCCACAGGAATGGGATTAAAATTAAGAATACATTTTTATCTGGGATGCCTAACTCAATCGGTCACAGAGACCCCATTATTTTTATTGAAATTGCCTTTAATTCTGTTTAGAATTGGATAAATTAGCACATAAGGGACAACAAGAAGGGATTATGAAAAGGACAACTCAATAAGTGATTATTGATAATTAATAATTGACAGCCCCAAACTGTGAATCTTTAGAAATCAAGGTTGGGTTCCTCAAATCTACTCTGGAGGCAGATGAAATAGAATAGGAAAAAAAAAAGTTATGTTCTAATCAATCCATTAAAATAAACTTGAAAGCCACGTCTTTGAACCTAGAGATGGGGCAATCCCCAGAACTGTTACACTCATGATGCATTTTGGGTTCCAGAATCCATGGTCTGTCTATGTGGCGGCTCACTGGACAAGGTGACAATTCTTTCTCATCTTCTTCCCTATATACTACCACCCTCATGCCCCAAAATAAATCTGCCCTTTCAGCAAACACTGAAGATTACTTAAACCATAAAATTAGAAATCAATCTTGACTTCTCCCTCTCTATCACTCCTATCAAATTAATCTCCAAAATTTGACAATTCTACCTCCTACGTGTCTTTTGAATACATATGCTTATTTCCATAATCACTGCTAAAACCACTACAGCAAGCATTAAAAATAAAAATTAGCATTTATTAGGCTCTTACTTTGTAACAGGCACAATTTAAGCTCTTTATTTGTATTAACTGTTTTAATCCTCACAAGTCTAGGTGGTAGGTAAAAATTATTATCCTGATTTTAGAGATGATGAAAATGAGGCACATAGATGTTAACTAACTTTTTCAAGGTCATGCAGTAAACAAATGACAGAGTCTGACTTCAAACCACAGAAGACTGCTTCTTAAATCCACATCCTTAGTGACAGTCCTGTACAACCCAGCAAGCCTTTAGGGTTCTTCCCTAAATGTTTGCTTTTCTCTGTCCAAGCTGAGTCTTTCATTCTACACACTGCCTTGCCCCTTTTCTCCCTCCCTACTCTCAGCAGATGACCTTGCCTTCCCACAGAAAAAAGAAGCCACCAAATCTTTAAATTGGCATTCATAAGTATCCATCTTTTCTCTCTCTCCAATTATAATGAAAAAAGTATACTTCCCTGCTCTTATAAAACCCAGGTTCTAAATCTCAGATCCACATCCTACAAATGGTCCACGGAAAGAATTCAAGTGTCTTCTTAACTTACAGGAAAAAAATTGCATCTATATTTTCACTAATCTAACAAACCACAGTAGTATTAGCAAGACTTTTATCATTATCAGAAGTAGAAAATCACAGATGTTTTCATTTCATGCTACAGTTTTGCAGATATCTTGAAATAGCATTTATGCTTTATCATGAATTCAAAATTACATTAGTTATTCAATCTACTGCTAGATATTGCAATTTAATACATTAATAAACATCCATAATAAGATGAATTTGAGGGTTTTTTTAATATTTTGATAATTGTCTTTTAATATAATTGGGTTTTCTTAGTAATCTTATGTTTTTTGTTTTATGATTTTATAAACATCCAGAAAAAGGGTCTGTAGACTCTCTCCAGTTCTGAAGGGGTCCAAGGCACAAGAAAAGGCTATGAACCCCTTCATTAAAGTCGAAACTCTCCACTTTGGACCCCCTTCCCTAATGCCTTCTTATGATCTTTGCTACTTGAGTTGGTCCTTGTCTTTCCATCACTATCATTATATCTATTTTTCTTTCCTGAGTCATTCCCATCATCATACAAAACACTCTAATGTCTGCCAGCTTAACAAACAATGACAACCACAAAGCTCCTCAGCCCCAGAACTGTCTCCAGTAACCATCATCCTTTATGCTTCCTTTGCTGTAAAGGGTCTCTATTGCTACAGACATTGCTTCCACTCCCTTACCCCTAGTTCATCCTTTAATTCACGCTAATTAGGCTTCCATCTCTAGCATTACAAAACTTCGCTACTCAAGGTCAAGGATCTCCATCCAAGTTGCCAAACCTCATAGACAGTTTTCTGTCCTCATCTCATTGGACCTCTCAGAAGCATCCAAAACGGTTGATACTTCCCTCTTTCTTGAAACACACTACCCTCTCTTGACATCCTCCTCCTTCTCTAGCTGCAGCTACTGTTACTTCTTTGCTAACTGATTCTTCTTGGACTGACCTATTGGATTACCAGAGAGCTCTCCTCCTCATTTCATTCTAACCTTGGATTTATATATTGTCTATTTGTTGATGATTCTAAGTTTTGTCCCCAGATCAATCCCTTCCCTGAGCCCCAGGTTCATAGAGCCAACTGCTTTCTATCATCTCTAGTTGAGTGTCTAATAAACACCTCAAAACTAATATATCCAAAACAGAACTCTTGATTTTTCTTTCCAAACCTCTTGCTCCCGTAGTCATATACATCTCAGTACCTGGCTCCACCATCCACTCAGCTGTTAACACCAAAACATAGGAATCACTCACCAGTCTTCCCTTTCTCTTAACCTTCATTACCAAGTTTTGTGGGTTGTACCTGCCAGCTTCTTCATCCAACTCCCGGCTCCCTGCTTGATCAATACAGTCAGCCTCACTGAACTTTTTTCTGCCCCTGAACACTCTAAGCTTGCTCTCTTCTTGGGGTCTCTGTGA
>PVKY010013389.1:0-11039 GCA_004027775.1 Bradypus variegatus | reverse complement strand
TACCGATGTTTACAGCACCATTATTCACAATAGCTAGAAGTGAGAAACCACCTGTGTCCATCAACAAATGAATGGGTAAACAAAATGTGGTACATATGCATAAGGGAATATTATTCGGCCCTAAGAAAGATTGCAGTTATGACACATGCTGCAATATGAAAGAATTATGAAAATATACTCAGTGAAATAAGCAAGGCACATAACAACAAAAAGGGTATGATATCACTTAGATGATTAGAAATAGCACATTTGCAGAGACAGAAATCAGATTAGATTATGGGGTGGGGGGAGAGGGTAGAAATGGAGACTAAAGATTAAAAATTTTTTAAAATAAGTAAAAAAGGAGCTGTAGATAAACAAAAATGAGGACACAGCTAATGTTATATCTAAAGTTTGTCTTATCTAGGCCAATATAATGTGCGGTGGGTTTGCCAGTTTCCAGGAAGGCAGCAGTATTTTGTTAGGCCAGAGGCAACTCCTTGGTTGCCTGGGGCAACCACATACTTTAGGTATCTCCTGGGAATATGGTGACAAGGGTCAGCCCTTAGGGAGTGACACCCTTAGGAAGCAGGTGGGAGGGAAAAAAAATTTTATATGCATTAGGGAGTTTACAGAAAGACACGAAAATTTTTTTAGAGCAGAAAAACGTCTTCTGTACTTCAAATAATCTTTTCCTAGTTAAACCATTTCATTGACTGATTTTGGTTTATGCTAGATTTTCTTGAATCAAGGTCTCTTTCATTCACCTTGGTTTCCTAGTGAACAGTAGAACCATTTGAGGATCTATTTTCTCTCATGTCAATTTCTAGGTGCCATGCATTTTTAGAAACTAGACCTATTACTTTCATTTATTTTAAAAGGTAATCCCACCACAATTCTTCACTAAGGTTTTAAAGATTGAAAACATTAGGAATGGACTTGCCAATTTATTCTGATGCAAGTGGAATCATATCAGGGGAATTTACTTGAGTTTTAGAAAGCATCTACCCTCTGAGGACATGGTAGCCCTGCCTGAGGTGCCCCCACCCTCCTACAAGATCAGGTAAGGCGTAATATCCAGAACATGTTAACTACATTTACAATGCTACAACAATGGCCGTGCCTTCCACCTGGATTCCCACACCATCCGCCTGCAGCACAGGTGAGTCTGCGGGAGGGCCCTGTGTGCAATGGCAACCGTGCAGACCCAGGCTTGCTCTCCAGCTCTGCAGTGGAGCTGAGCCCCGAGATCACGACTCAACAGAGAAGTGTTGGTATCCAGATCTGGATATAGGAAAAAGCCCTCAAAATCTGATAAAGGATTCTATCACCAGCAGGTTATAGTACCTACAATTAGGACAACGTTCTCAAGTGGAAACAGTTTGTCATTGATGAGTTTGAGATAGTTCCATTTTTTTAATTAACCAAAATTTACTATCATCAAAATAGACATTCTTTAAAATTTAAGAATTAACTCCCCATTGCCCACCGCCAACCAAGCCCCTGGTTATCTATTTTCTAGATTCTGACTCTATGAGTTTGCTTATTCTAACTATTTAATATCAGTGATATCTGTCCTGTTGTATATGGCTGTCTTCAAGATTCATCCATGTTGTAGCATGTATCAGGACTTCATTCTTTTTTATGGCTGAATAATATTCTGTTATATGTATATACCACATTTTGTTTATCCATTCATCAGTTGATGGACACTTCGGTTGCTTCCATCTTTGGGCAATTGTGAATAATGCTATTATGAACATCAGTGTGCAAATATCTGTTTGAGTCCCTGCTTTCAGTTCCTTTGGGTAGATACCTAGAAGAGTGGTTGCCAAGTCATATGGTAATTCCATTCTTAGCTTTCTGTCACACTGCCAAGTTTTGACAGAAAGCTAAGTATTCCACAGGGGCTGCACCATTTTACATTCCCACCAGAATAAATGTTTCCCGATTTCTTCACTTCCTCTACACTTGTAATTTTCTTTTTGTTTTGTATTGGAAACCATTCATGTGGATGTTAAAGTGTATCTTAGTGTGGTCTTGATTTGCATTTCCCTATTAGCCAATGATGTTGAGCATCATTCCTTGTGCTTTTTAGCCATTTGTATATCCTCTTTGGAGAAATGTTTATTCAAGTCTCTTGCCCATCTTTAAATTGGGTTATTTGTCTTTTTATTGTGGAGTTGTAGGATTTCTTTTTATATTCTGGATATGAAACACTGGAGAATGATCCATGTGCGCTTGAGAAGAATGCATCTCCTGCTGTTTGGGGATACAGTATTCTGTATGTGTCTGTTAGTTCATTTATCATATTATTCAAGTTCTGTTTCCTAATTGGTCCTCTGTCTAGATGTTTTATCTACTGATGAGAGTGGTGTATTGAAATCTCAAACTATTATTATAGAGGCATCTATTTCTCCCTTTAGTTTTGCCAGTGTCTGCCTCATGTATTTTGGGGCACCATGGCCAGGGTATAGCTACCCCAGCTTTTTTGGTTACTATTTGTATGGAATATCTTTTTCTATCCTTTCACTTTCAACTAATTGTGTCTTTGGGTCTAAGGTGTGTCTCTTGTAAACAATCTAAATTTGAATCATGCATTTTTTTAAATCCATTCTGTCAATCTGTGTCTTTTGATTGGGGAGTTTAATCCAGTAACATTCAGTGTTATTACTGTGAAGGCAGTACTTACTTCAGCCATTCTGTTCTTGGTTTTTCTATGCCACTCCTCTTTGTCTCTTCCTTTATTGCAGTTTCCTTTTCTATATTGTTGATCTTTTGTCATGTGTCTGACTGATCTCTTTCTCATTTCTGTCGGTATATTTTTAAAATGCTTTATTTCTGGTTACCTTGGGGTTTGTATTATACAACCTACATCTATAACTTACTAATTTGTCAGCTTCAGCTTACAGAGACATTTTGGAGATGGCCTTTGAAAGCTGACTTTTGCTCTCTTTTGAAGAGATACCAACTCAGTTTCAATAGCATACATCTTTCTGCTCCATATCCCTAAATTTCCCCTTTATATGTTGCTTTTGTCCCACATTACCTCACTATATTTTGTTTGTTGATTATCATGAAATACACCTTTTTCTTGTTCAATTGTATTCAACTCTTACAGAAAGAGTTGAATACAGTAGAGTTATATATTGAAATACAGTACCATTGGATTTTGCATTTACCCTTTTAGTTACCTTTACTGAAGATCTCCACTTTTTCACTCCACTCCAAGCCACTCTCTCGTCTCGTCTCTTGTCTTTTTCCGTCTTTTCCTTTTAACCTTTTGTGCTTAAGGGGTGCAGCAAACACTCTGTACTGGACTGAGCCAGAGTCTCCTGGGCCCTGGGGGCCCTTCTGTACATGGCCTGGATCCCTATGGACTTGGTCCCTGTGCCGGGATGCACGTGGGCTTCTAATCCACTGCTGTGCTGCCCTGTGTGACTCCCAAGCTGCGTGGGACTGAGGGAGGGGAGGGGTCCGGACTGCCGGGTCCAGAGGTAAATCTCCCACCTGCTCTTGGCGTTTTGATTTTTTTTTTCTTCAGGTCAGTGTTGTGTAGTCCTTCTCCAGTCTCTGTCACCCTCCAGAGTGCAAGCAAGTAGGATTTGTCCTTTTATTAGTTGATTCTGAGAGGTGCCTTTTCCAGGATCTCATGTCACCTGTTGAGATGTTCTATTTCCCTTTTAAGGAGGGTGACCAAATGTCCCAGTTTGCCTGGGTAGTCCCAGTTTAGGCCAGTTGTCTTGACATATTTATTAACAGCATCTCCTGCTTTGGGTGATAATTACATTATCACCTATGCTGGTTTGAATCTGTTATATTCCCAGAAAAGACTATGTTCTTTTAATCCACTCTTGTGGGGACAAACCTACGGTGGATGGGATCTTTTGATTGGGTTGTTTCCATGGAGATGTGACTACCCATTGCAGGTGGGTCTTAATGAGTTTACTGGAGTCCTTAAGAGAGCTCATGGAGAGACAGAGCTCAGAGCCAACAGACCCAGATGCTGGAAGATGCAGACAGAAAGGCATTTGGAGAGAGGCTAAGATATGTAACCCAGGGTTTGCCCCCAGGAGAAGCAAGCAAGGACTCACAGGAGCTGAGACAGAAGCCCAGAGACATTTTGGAGAAAGTCACTGAAACTAGAAGCTAAAACTGGGTGAGAAGGTTTAGCAAAGCCAGCTGTGTGCCTTTCCATGTGACTGAGGAACCCTGGATGCCATCGGCCTTTCTTCTAAGAAGGTATTGTGCCAGTTTGAATGTATTGTGTCCCCCAAATGCCATTATCTTTGATGTAATCTTGTGTGGGCAGATGGTAACAGTGTTGATTAGATTTCTTTGAGTGTTTCTTTGGAATGTGCCCCACCCAGCTGTGGGTGATGGATCTGATTGGAGATTTCCATGGAGGCATGGCCCCACCCATTTAGGGTGGGCCTTGATCAGTGGTGCCATATAAATGAGCTGACAGACAGAGGAAACTCAGTGCAGCTGTGAGTGATGTTTGAAGAGGAGCTACAGCCAAGAGGGACACTTGGAAGAATGCACTGGAGCTGAGAGAGGAGCTGCAGCTTACAGAGACATTTTGGAGACGGCCTTTGAAAGCTGACTTTTGCTCTGGAGAAGTTAAGAGAGGATAAACACCCTAAGAACAACTGAGAGTGACATTTTGGAGAGACGCTGAAGCCTAGAGAGGAACGTCCTGGGAGAAAGCCATTTGGAAACCAGAATTTTGGAGCAGACGCCAGCCACATGCCTTCCCAGCTAATGGAGGTTTTCCGGACACCATTGGCCATCCTCCAGTGAAGGTACCTGATTGGTGATGTATTACCTTGGACAACTTTATGGCCTTAAGACTGTAACTGTGTAACCAAATAAACCCCCTTTTATAAAAGCCAATCCATCTCTGGTGTTTTGCATTCCGCAGCATTAGCAAACTAGAACAGTTTGAATGTATTGTGTCCCCCAAACGCCACTACCTCTTGATGCCTTGATTTGGACATTTGCAACCTAATAAATCTCCATTGAAAAAGCAAATCCATTTCTGGTATACTGCATTTTGGCAGCCTTAGCAAACTGGAACATCACCCCACCTTTAGGGGCAGCTCATTTCAGGCCTGCCCACTGCGCCATGATGCTCACAGGTGTTCTCAGTAGAGCCCCTCAGTCTAGACTTGTCTACTACTCCCCCTGCCTCACTCCTTCATGGCCAGGGAGCACAAGACAGCTCTCTCCTGAGTGTGAAGTGTGCATTTTCATCAGTCTTTTGGTGGCTGACAACTGCCCTCACCCAGAGAAGCACAACAAATGGGGGTAGTTTTGGCATCTTTCTGGCCTAATGACAGGGACACTATGACCAGGGGCTGCCTCTCAGAGTTCTCCCAACACCCACCAAGGCATTCAGAGAGAGGCTCGCACCAGCGCCGGGACAGCAGAGCAAGGTGGCTCTGGCCACCCCCTCCCACTCTGCTCCCCGAGAAGGAAGCTTTGCACAAGTGCTCACTGAAGGGGGGAGGGTGTTGGCCCTGACCACACTGCTTGCTGACAACTGCAGATGTAGAATGCAGAACAAAAAGAAACTTTATTCTATTATTGCATGAAAAGTTTTGAAATAGGAAACTCTTACCCTACCCCCCAATCCTTACACTTCAAATATTTAAAAGGTTATTTTCTTTACAATTATACAAATATTTTCATATTCATATAAACACAACATTTATGTTCCTAAAAAAGCTTTCTGAAAATTGGTACAATTAGATTCTTTAGACAACAATAATTAGCCAAGTTAGGAAACAAGACATTCCCCAAGCACATTAAAAAATAGAGGACACAAGGGGGATGGGATGGTGGGAAGGGGCCAAGAGGGAAAGGAAGACTGAAAACAAAACAGTCCCAAAACTCTGCACTTGGATTTTAGAGGATAACACTCAGCAAAAATGAAATTATACACAAAAATGGAAACTAACCATCCAAGCTGAAGGCGAGATGACCTCATGATCCAATTCCAATCGAAGTCAACATAAATAACAAATCACCTAGAATTTTGCTCTACTAAGAGAAAAGACTTCAGAGCAACAGATGTGATTTGAGTCCTTCCTCTGGTGTGTCTGTTGCTGTGTGAGCCCAGAGAAGATGCTTAGCCTCCCTGAGTTTCAGTTTCCTCACCTGTAAAAGGGGACAGTAATATCCACCTTGCTTTATTTGAGAGTAGAGGTAACAAATAAAAAGTGCTTCCACTGCACCTGGCAAATAACTGACACTCAATAAATAAATTAATTTGCATGTGTGTGACAAGGACTTTAACCTTAGAATTTAAACTCAGTTTCTCCTAGGCTGCTCCCACGCGGGGCTGTCAATCACCAACCAACTTAAAGGTCCAAAACAGAACCCAGTCTTACCCAGCTGATGGCCCCAACCATGGAGAGCCACTGAGAGCTAAAAGCAGACTTGCCCTTTGGGAAGTTGTGGTCACCAACCCAATGTGTGGGAGTAGAAGGTGCACGGAGAACTGTGATTCACCCTTATCCGGTATCACTGCTTCCTGAGCTGCACAACCCCAGGGACTCCAGGCAGAGACAGTCATGCAGAATACAGTCTAGGGAAGCTCCTGGAGCCCTGGAAGGGGTCCCTGCACCCCACCGTGCAGGCCTCCCATGGAGACCACATCAGCACTCTGCAGAGCCTCTGTCCCCCCGAGGAAGCCAGCATTTGGGAGGCTCAGTCTTGGCCTCTGAGAACCCCACCCAGCTGGTCAGCACCACACTCTACGCTCTGGAAGAGAAGCCAGGACTCCATGGAGGAGCAGATTTTAACTGAGAAGGAATTCTCAACTTGAAAAGACACATGGCAAGCTCTGTGGCACAGGGCGTGTGTGAGTGAGTGGGTTCAGGCCGGAAGCACACGAGCCAGGTGCGTTTGGAAAAAGCAGCGGCAGGGGCCATGAGGATGTCAGTCCAGCCCTCAAAGACAACAATCCACAGTGCAAGGCCTCCAAGCAAACAGCAGGGGAGGAAAGGAAGAGACTGTGCCAACAGAAACCAACAGTCGCCCTTGAGGTAAACTGCGGTCTCAGCAACGCACGCAGGCATCACCGAAAAGAGCCTGACACAGAGTTTTCTGTGACTTCTACGGGAAGGCCCAGGTGAGGTTTTGGTCCTGACGAGGTTTCCTCATTTTACAGGCGGTCACTCTGACCATGAAAAGCATGGGTCCTCAAGGAGGGGGCTGTCCTTGCCTCTGAGCTGGAGCACGGTTGCAGTGGCATTCACACAATGTCACGGATGGTGTCAGGAGCCTTCCCTGCACCCGCACCCAGGGAGGTCAGTCCTCCAGGCCGAGGTCAACTCCATCCAGAGGAGGCCACATGCTGCAGGGAGGGCTGAGTGGACACGAGGGAGGGACGGCTGCCAACCCTGGTGCTGCTTCCGTGGCAGCCCATGTCCGACTCAACTGCAGCAGTGGACAAACCATCTCCCCTGGGTACCCCCCGGCAGGCAGGCAGAGCTGGCCGCATGCCTGGGGGGTGTGGCACTGCCCTGCCAGGGGATCTGCACCCACCAGAGTGCTCAGATGTACTGCTCCTCGTCCCTGTTGTTCAGGAGCAGAGACCACTTGTCCGCACTGTCCTCAGCCAGGCCGCTGTGCCGGGACAGCCTGTCCGACGTCAGGGAGGACAGCGACACATGGCTGAGGTAGCTGACCTGATCCCACGGCGTGGCCCGGGGGGAGTCCCGGCACCGGTCGTCCATGCCGATGTGCACGCTGACCTGGGATGCGCTCAGGGGCTTCATGCGGCCCTGGGCCTGGGCCTCATACCACTCCAGCTCCGGTTTCCTGTAGCTGGAAGACAAGAATTCAAGAGCACTGGAGCCATTCTGGACACAGGCGTTTTTTTCACCCTCAAGCCAGATGAAGGCCTCTCATCCAAACCTTTCAATTATATGCACTATTAAATGCCATGGGGTAGACTATAGAGACTCCTGGTTGACCACGATGGCGGCATGAGATGCTCCAGAGGGCTGTTCCCCACAGAAGCTTAGAACAACCAGCAAAACACTGACAGACACTGTCTTCCTCGGAACACCAGAAAACAGTTACAGGGTTGCCTAACTGGACGAGTGCTGGATCAAGCAAACACAAGTTACAAACAGTAGGAAACATTTGATGTGCCCCAGCCTGTGCTCTCAGGGTGGGTCCCTGGCCCTGTTCGGGAGAGGAGAGTAACCCCATGCACATAAAGGGGGTGCCCATCTGCTGGATGACGTATGAAGGACAGAACCAGGACACTCATACCTGGCTTGCCCTTCCAGAACTTGCCCTGAATGCGGATGCAGCTTGCAGACAGCTAAATCGTGTAAGAAACAAAAAGCGGCCTAGGACAAAGGATTACCCACTTTCAGACTTTTAATAGAGCACCCAAGTGGAAGGAGGAGGGGCAACTGATCCCCGCAAATAGGGAAATTCCTAAGGTCACAACTGCAGCCCACCACAGGACACATGCTCAGAGGAGCCTGTGCTTTTGCCTGAGGCTGATCTTGGTAGGAGGGCTAAGCTCAAAGGAAAGCACCAGCCTACACAGACCCAAAGAGCAAAGACTGTGAAAGGTGTTCCTCCCTTGGTTTGTTTTTGTTCGCTCCTGGCACTCAAGGAAATCTCTGTCATATCACTACCTGGATACCAAATTAAGGAACAGACAGCTCAGGAACTAAGTTCCAGAATTAACATATTAAAATGTTAAAATGCACAGTATGAAACAAAAGATTACAAGACACACAGAGAAATGGGAAATGATGGCCCATCCAAAGAAACAAGATAAAACATCAGAAACAATCAAAGGAGACCACATTTTGGACACTCCAAACACTTTCTTAAAAATGACCTTTTTTAAAAACTTTACAGAATGCTCGGTGAGAGGTGGAGGAATGGCAGCTGCCCGAGCTGCACACAGCGATGCTCTCCTTCCTGCCCCCTCCTCGCTGGCATTGGCCCACTCACCATGTGTGGAAAATGGTGAAAGAAACCACTTGCTATGATGTTTTGGGAGTCAAACCCAATGCCACACAGGAAGATTTGAAAACGGATTACAGGAAACTAGCCTTTAAATACCACCCTGATAAGAATCCAAATGAAGGCAAGAAGTTTAAACAGATTTCTGAGGCTTATGAAGTGCTCTCTTATGAAAAGAGAATTATATGACAAAAGGAGGAAAACAGGCATCTAAGAAGATGGAGCAGGTGAGGGTTTGACTCCCCCATGGACATCTTTGATACGTTTTTCTGGAGGTGGTAGAAGGACGCAGAGAGAAAGGAGAGGTAAAAATGTTGTACATCAGCTCTCAGTAACCTTAGAAAATTTCCATAATGGTGCAACAAGAAAACTAGCTCTGCAAAAGAATATGATTTGCGACTGAAGGCTGAGGTGGTAAGAAAGAGGCAGTAGAGTGCTATCCCAATTGCCGAAGGGCTGGAATACAAATAAGAGTTCATCAGGTAGGACCTGGGATGGTTCAGCAAATTCAGTCTGTGTGCATGGAGTGCCAGGGCCACAGGGAACAGATCAGTCATAAAGACAGATGTAAAAGTTGCAATGGGAGGAAGATATTTTGAGAGAAGATTCTAGAAGTTCATACTGACAAAGGCATGAAAGATGGCCTTAAAAGATTACATTCTATGGTAAAGGAGACCAAGAGCCAGGAGTTATTATCATTGTTTTAGATCAGAAGGATCATGCTGTTTTTTAATCAACAAGGAGAAGACCCTTTTATGTGTATGGACATACAGCTGGTTGAAGCATTGTGTGGCTTCCAAAAGCCAATACCCTCTCTTGACAACTGAACCACAGACATCACCTCCCATCCAGGTCAGACTGTCAAGCATGGAGGTACCAAGTGTGTGCTAAATGAAGGCATGCCAATTTACTGTAGGCCGTATGAAAAGGGTCACCTAACCATCGAATTTAAGGTGAACTTTTCTGAGAATGGCTTTCTCTCTCCTGATAAACTGTCTTTGCTGGAAAAACTCCTACCTGAGAGGAAAGAAGAAGAAGAAACTGATGAAATGGGTCAGGTAGAACTGGTGGACTTTGATCCCAGTCAGGAAAGACAGCGCCATTACAATGGAGAAGCCGATGAGGAAGACGAACATCACCCCAGAGGTGACATGCAGTGTCAAACCTCTGAGTCGGGGCCAATGGATAACACTCACTACTGGCATTTTATATGCATCAGTGAATAAGTGAAGGGCTGTAATCATAATATGCTCAATACTTGCCTTTGTTTTTGTTTTAATATTCAACTATAGTAGTGTTTTAAAAGTTAAATGAAGAATAAACTCAAATATAAAAACTCTCCATTTGCCCTGTATGTATGATGACTTCAGTGTGCAAGACGAAATTTAATAATTGTAAAAACTATTGGTTTAAAAAAGGAAAAGTCCCCTTAGCATTTGTTAGGCTATACCTTGTAATCGTTTTTCACTGTATACAAGGACTAGCTTAGAGTGAAACGCCCAGGTACAGGTATGTGTACTGACTTTAGCATATGACCCTCATTGATAAGCTATGAAATTAAAACTGTATTTAACTGGCAATCAGGAAAAAAAGAAGCCTTAATTTGTAGAGAAAAACAAATGATCTTAAATTTGAGCAAAGGGCTAAAGGAAAATACAGGAGAAAGGACTAACGGATAACAGGAAAATAGTGTCTGAACAAAATAAGAATCTCAAAAAAAAAGAAGAAAAAATTATAGAAAGGAACCAAAGAGAAATACTGGAGTTGAAGACTGTGATAATTAGAACAGAAAATTCTCTTGAGGGGTTAAATAGTTGGGAGGAAGTAGCAGAAGAAATAATCAGATGATGTAAATAATTTGGGCTGAGGAGCAGAAAGAAAAAAAGATTGAAAAAAAATGAACAGAGATGAAGAGACCTGTGGGGCACCATCAAGTGCCCCAATGCACACATTACAGATGTCCCAGAAGGACAACGAAGATATAAAGGGGCAGAAGAAATAGTCAAACAAAGAATGGCAGAAAACTTCCTTAATTTAATGAAAGATACAAATATCCA
>PVKY010013388.1:0-11036 GCA_004027775.1 Bradypus variegatus | reverse complement strand
CACACACGCACATGCAAACACACGCACACACATGCACACACATGCACACACGCACACACATGCACACACATGCACACACATGCACACACCCACATGTAAACACACATGCTCTTTTCTGCCTTGCCAAGATGGCTTTGTGTGCCCAGAGGAAAGTCATCCAAACACCTTCAACAATTTCCTTGCTCCAGCAATTACAGAAACTAACAATCACAGGTACTTACTGTTTTACCCTTTCCAGGGTGGCTGGAAGGAGATTTGAAAAGAGATTGCTCAACTTCAGGGGTAGAACCTCCAGTGGTGGCGTTTGCGAGATGTGCCAGTGTCTGTGGGGGTGGGGATGGGCAACTGGGGAGGGGGCTGAGGGGGGCAGCTGCCCGTAAGTGCTGAACCCCCCCGAGCGCCCGGTCCACCCCCCTCAGTAGCAGCCCGGGCTGGGGGGACGGGCCCGAGCCCCTGCTCATCACCACTATATACAACAGTCTTCGAAAAGCACTTGACACCATTTTAACAGGTAAAATTGTATTGGGAGAGTTTATTCAAAATGGGTCTGGAAATGGCCATGAAGTATGAACACCAACCGAAGAGACGTAAATGGTGATTAATGGCCGTGTCTGCTGGCTGCTCGGGAGATCTTTATTACATTTTCTCTAACAGCCTAGAAGAGATAGAAGCTAACAGAACTTTAATTAAATTCATGGTGGATATTAAATTCGAAGTGACTGTGAATCTCAGGGAAGGCAGAAAGGTAACCTGAGAGTACGTGATGAGTAAAAGACAAAATAAAATGCAACCTTAACGGGTGAAAAAAATGCCTTCTAAACACGACTACGGTGGAAACAGCGAAGATCCAAGGGGCTCTATGTGAGTCAGACACAGGCCTGAGTGCTTGGGAGGAGTTAGCTCTTTTGGGCTTTCTGATGACCTCGAAAAGCGGTGCTGCTGTAATTCCCATTTTGTAGACAAGGAGACTGAGGCAGGGAAAGATGAAAGTGGCTTCCCCAAGGTTTGCAGGTAGCAAATTGTCTAGAAATTAAAAAAAAAAGTTACCCTGAGTCTTTCTGCCGTGAGTTTCTTTTCTTCTAGAACTATTATGCAGTAGTAAAAATAGGCTTTAAAAATGTTTCTGGATATTTGGATTTAGTAGAAATGTGTGTTTTGTATCTTGGCCTAAGGATAACATAGTGAAAGAAGTACTTTTTAGAAAGAGTCAGTCTGCAGTGACTTTGGGCACCCAGTTAGCCTGTCGTGGAAAGGCCCACCGTGGACCCTCAGAAGGCACTGGAGGTGAGGACAGGGCTCTTATCTGCTGTGTTCGCCGATGTGTCAGCAGCTGCTGGAACAGTGCCTGCCCCACAGCAGGGCTCAAGGGTAGCTACGGAATGCATTTCTATTAGTCCCTTTTGATTTGGCATTGGGTTTTAGTTGGAAGTCAGAAAACATCAGGTGATGGTTTTAACGGAGGAGACACAGGCTGTGGATGTTAGGAAAGACACACTCCTGCTCCGTGGACCTGGAGATGTGTGCTGTGGCGCTTCTGTCATTTGTATTGTGTCACCTTGGGCAGGAAACTTTTCAAGTTTTCTTGCCCAGAAAGAGGGGATCGTGAGTGTTCCCTGTCTCCTGTCTCCACAGGGTTGAGAGAATCAAAAGAGCAAGCTGAGAAGGCATGTCATGAACTGTAAGACCCAACACAAATGCTAACTATTATCATACGATTGTATCGCAACATTATGCTGTGTTTAACCACTTGAATAAACTTACTGTAGTACTAACATAGTCTCAGATGGTTCTGCTTATTGCTTTAGAGCTGATGACAACAGACTTCAGTTTCTTTCCAGGGCGAACTTCAGAATCTTTGGGGAAAGGAACCAGGAATGTTGATATTAAAAATGGCTCCTTGCAACACATAAAAATCCTTTTTGTTATACAGCAGCAGCAGACAATCTGTAAGCAAACAATTCCGTTCATAATAACATCCAAAGAATAAAATATCCAGGAACCAATTTGACCAAGGAAATGAAAGACTTGTGTACTGGCAACTACAAAGCACTCTCAGAAAGAAATTAAAGAAGACCTAAGTAAATGGAAAGACATCCTGTGTTCATGGATTGAAAGACTCAATATTCTTAAGATGTTGATATTACCCATAGAGATTTACAGATTCGATGCAATCCCTATCAAAATCCAGATGGCTTTTTTGCATAAATTGCAGAAAAGCCAATCTTCAAATTCACATTCAGTTGCAAGGGGCTCTGAATAGCCAAAACAATCTTGAAAAAGTAGAACAAAAGTTAGAGGACTCAAGCCTACTGATTTAAAACCTTATTATCAAGTTATAGTGAACAAAACAGTGTGGTACTGGCAAAAGGATGGGCATATAAACTATGGAATAGAATTGAGGGTCTGCAGATAAACCCACATATCTATGACTGATTGATTTTTGACAAAAATGCAAAGACCATTCAAAGGGAACAGAATGGCCTTTTCCACAACTGGAACAGCACATGCAAAAGAATGAAGACAGACCCTTACCTCGCAACATATACGAAAACTAACTCAAAATGGACAAATGGCCTAAGAGCTAAAACAATAAAACTCTTAGAAGAAAACATAAGGGCAAATCTTCATGACCTTGGTGATCGTGATGGATTCTTACATATACAACCAAAAGCATGTGCAACAAAATTAAAAATAAACTGAATGTAATCAGAATGAAAAACTGTTGTGTATCAAAGACCATTATCAAGAAAGTGAAAAGATAATATATAGAATGAGAGAAAATATTTGCAAATCACATATCTGATAAGGTCTAGTATCCAGAATATGCAAAGAGCTCTTACAACTCAACAACAAAAAAGACAAACCACCTAGTTAAAACATGAGCAAAGGATTCAAATAGACATTTCTCCAAAAAGGATATGCAAATTGCCAAGAAACACATGAAAAGATGTTCAACATCATCATTTGGGAAATGCAAATCAAAACCCCAATGAAGCACCATTTTGTATCCAGTAGGATGGTCATAATAAAAGAAATGAAAAATAATAAATGTTGGCAAAGATTTGGAAAAAATGGGAACCTCATAAATTGCTCACTCAGGAATACAAAATAGTTCAGCTGCTGAAGAAGACAGTTTGGCAATTCCTCAAAAATTTATACCTAGAATCATGTGACCCAGCAATTCTACTCCTAGGTAAATAGCTAAATGAATTGAAAACAGGTACTCAAACAAGTACACGTACACACATGTTCTTAGCAGCACTATTGACAATAGTCAAAAGGTGGAAACAGCCCAAATAGCCATCAACAGATGGAAGGATAAAGAAAATATGGTCTATCCATACAATGGAATATAGTTTGGCCATAAAAAGGAATGATGTCCTGACACACAGTACAGAGAACTTGGGCCTTGGAAACATCATGCGGAGAGAAAGAAGCCAGATGTGAAAGGTCACATTTTGTATGATTCCATTTATTTGAAATATCCGGAATAGGCAAATCCATAGAGACAGAATGGCGGTTGCCAGGGATGAGGGTAAAGAGGGAATGTGGAGAGATTGCTGAATGGGTAAGTGGTTCTATTTTGGGGTGATGAAATGTTTTGGAACTAGATAGATGTGGTAGTTGAACAACATTGGGTATGTACTAAATGCCCCTGGATTTTCCACTTTAAAATGGCTAAATTATGTGGATTTCACCTCAATAAATTATTTTAAAAAATAAGTTAAGAAATTATTCCATCTGATTGTGATGTTCAACCATATTTGAGGATGACAAGTTGGGGAGAAAAGTTGCTTCCCGTGGAATAGCACAAAGAGGTAGGGCTGGGAGACCAATGGACTAAGAGGTCAAAAAATTTCAAAATTTGAGGGATACTGGGCAACCTTGAGACTTGCCAGGGAGGAGGTCGCGGGAGAGGGAGTCAAAGCCAAGGTCAGAGCAGGCCTCGCCCGGTGAATTCGGGGTCCCATTGCCCAGCGGAGTATCAGGGTGTTACGTGTCTGTGTTGGCAGAGGAAGCAGGGTCAGTACTTGCTAGTCCTGCTAGATGAAGTTCATCTTGCCGAGAGAGGCTACTTGTTTCTAGAATCACTTCCTACCATCCACTGAGCTCCCTCCAAACTTAGGGTTGTACTAATTCCCCTTTTCTTTGTACCCTCTGACCTATCCATTTCCCCATAACCAGCAGTGGGTGTAAATTGTGGGTCATCATTGATTTGACATTTATTGAGCACCTACTGTGGGCCAGGCCTTACTCTAGGCTCTGGGAATATAATAGGGAACAAATCAGACACAACACTGTCCATTCAGAACTCTTAGTGAAGTGGGGGGATGCACATGAATGCACTATTATATACATATGCAATTAAAAAGCAAACAGCCTCTGCCCCATGCCACGAAGGAAATACCCAAGGTCGATGAGTTTGCAAGGGCAGAGCCTGTTGTGGTGCTGGTGTCTGTGACGTTGATCCTGAAGAAATGATGTTTGAGCTGGAATTGCAGGAAGAGTAGAAATTAACTAGATGAGGGGATGGGGAAAACAGGAACAACCTGTCAAAAGGGCTCAAGAGAGAGGGAGAAGATACAAGAAGACTGGTGTGACTGGACATCAGAGGTGGAGGGTGGGGAGGGGACCCAAATGGGCTCGAAAGGCTCAGGATTCGGACTGTCATCCTACGGGAAATGATGGGAGATCCTGGAGACTTTTAAGGAAGGATGGTGGAGGTTTTGGTGGTGGTGGTGGTGGAGGAGGTGGGGTGTGTGTGCACGTGTGTGTGTATGTGTGACAGAGAGAGAGAGAAAGGGGGAGGGGCTGAGCAGTGTCATGTTTTGGAAGGTCTCTCTGGCTGTGGGTGGAGAACGGATAGAGGGGACAAGACTGAATGGAGGAGGCCAGGCAGGAAGTTCTAGTGGGTCGAACGGTGGACTGTCAAAATCTGTGTCCACCCAGAACCTGTGAAAGTGATTTTATTTGGAAAAAGGATCGTGGCAGATGAAATTAAATTAAAGATCTTGAGATGAAATCTTCCTGGACTAGGGTGGGTCCTAAATTCAATGACAAGTAAGTGTCCTTAGAAGAGAAGAGGAGGGGAGAGTGTCTGCAGTGGGGAAGGCCTTGCAAAGACGGTCGGAGAGCGTTGTGGCGCTTCCACAAGCCAAGGGGCACGAAGGAACGCCAGAGATTGCTGCAAAAGCCAGAAGCTGGGAGAGGCCCGTACTGGCTTCTCTCTCGAGCCCCAGGAGCATCCACCCTTGCTGACCCCTTCACATTGGACCTCCGGCCCCCAGACCCTGAGAGAAGACGCTGCTGCTGTTTTAAGCCCCCAGCATGTGGTCACGAGTCCCAGCAGCCCTCGGAGACTAAGGCGGACTCCTGCTGTGGTCCGGGTGTGGGTCTCACCCCAGCGCGGCGGTGTGCGGCACCCCATCCTGGCAGCGTTACAGCCCTCCCTTCTTTCCCTAATATGACTTTATCACATTTTTATGCTGAACATTCTAATGCTGATGAAAATATAAAAATTGCCTTATAAGCTGTACTTTTAATAGTCAAGTGAGGCATTAGAAAATTTTGCATGGGAACAGTACCTCCAAGTTTGAGTTCTCAAAAAGAAGTCACCTAAAGGCAAAAGGGAATCATTTTGTACTAATTATGAAAAACACCAGGATAAATAAAAAGATTCATTTTTATTGCATTTTTGGCTGAAAGGTGACTGGAAATAAAAAACTGCCCTTCAAAATATGCTCCTCTGTCTTGTCAGTATGTTTACTGGTTTGAATGTATTATGTCCCCCAGAAAAGGCTGTATTCTTTGATGTAATCTTATGTGGGCAGACGTGTCACTGTTGATTAGATTGTAATTCTTTGAGTGTTTCTATGGAGATGCACCCCACCCAACTGTGGGTGATGACTCTGACTGGATAATTTCCGTGGAGGTGTTACCCCACCCATTCAGGGTGGGTCTAAATTAAATCCCTGGAGGACTATATAAGATCAGACAGAAGGAGCAAGCTGCTACAGCCAAGAGAGACACTTTGAAGAAAGCACAGGAGCTGCAGATGAGGGACATTTTGAAGACGGACATTGAAAACAGACTGGCTCTGGAAAAGCTAAGAGGGGACAAATACCCCAAGTGCAACTAAGAGTAACACTTTCAAGTAACTGCAGCCTAGAGAGGAACATCCTGGGAGAAACCCATTTTGAAACCAGAACTTGGGAGCAGATGCCAGCCACGTGCCTTCCCAGCTAACAGAGGTTTTCCAGACACCACTGGCCATCCTCCAGTGAAGGTACCCGACTGCTGATGTATTACCTTGGACACTTTATGGCCTTAAGACGGTAACTGTGTAACCAAAATAAACCCCCTCTTATAAAAGCCAATCCATTTCTGGTGTTCTGCATTGCAGCAGCATTAGCAAATAACAACAGTATGTCTTAGAGAATAAAAGTTGAAAGAAAGTGATTTTGTTTAGCTATTGAAAATACATTTTATTCTTCTAGTACTTGATGGTATGAGAAAAATTGGGACAATTTCATTTAGTCTCCCCAGTGTCTGATGCTTATTCACAGATTCATCATTAGGAAATGTGTTCTAAATATTTAAAAGGTGGTGGGATGGGAGAACCACATCCAGAAAATGAACTGTGGCCCAGAAGGAGGGTGACGAGGGGTATCAGGACTCTGCTTACCATCCAGCAATGACAGTGTTTCTCACCCAGGGCTGCATTAGAATCACCTGGGAAACACGGTACAAATGCAAATTCTTGGGCCTCATCCCAGACCATCTCCCATATCTGGGCAAGAGGCCCAGGGATCAGAGCTACAACACATCGCAAATCCCTGCGGGTGGTTTTCAAAGTTTGAGGACCACCGACGTCAACAAACATATCCTGGGCCGGGGGTGCGTGGGTGGGTGGGATCATTTCCCTGTGTCTGCCTGGAAGGATTTATTATTGGGTTGGGAAGATGAAACCATAAGCAAACATGCCACAGCAAGAATCGCTGAACTCCAGGAGCCCTTCCCTGTCAAATGAGCAGCTGAAACCGAGCAGGCCGCCCCACCCCGGGCACACAATTAGTGGGGTTGGCGGCATTGGAACCGAGGACCCCCGTCTGGCATTTGGTCCGCTCTTCGGAGACACGTGGATCACTATCCCTGCACACCCCATAATCACTATCCCTGCACACCCCACAAACACATTCAGATAGGTGCAGAGGGAGTCGCCCTCACAGGGAGGGGGGACTCGCCTTCCATTTAAGATGCTTGGTCTTGTTGTTTAAAGGGACCCATAAACCATGTTCTTCCCCAAGTTTGAAATCACAGACTCCTGCCGGCACTCTACAATGTGTGGCCCCGGAAAGTCTCCCCCTCTTTGCTGGTCGTAGCCTGGAACATTAGAGGGGAAAAAGGAAAAAGGTCACCCTGTCTGTGCAACTCCTGTTGAACTTCACTGATTCATGGAATTCTGAAGTAGACTCTGGAATTAATCTTTAACTTATCTAAGTATGTTTCATAGAGAAAAATTTTCATGTTGCTGAGGAAAACTTGAAAGGATTGGAGATCAGTTGATCCTAAAAGATTGAGGGAGAGTTAACATCTCAAAAACTGCCAGGAGTTTATTATAAAGAAGAACCAGTGAAGAAATAAATTATCCGAGATTGTGAGGGATTTCCACTATAAAAAAGGAAACTGCTGCCCGGGACCCGGCCCTTTGCCTCCAATGGTTAAGAACCGGGAGCCTCTGGGGCTAGGGCAGGGAAGGCGGTGGTGTCAGTGCCACTGGAAACTCAGAGGGCTGCAAATGGAGAACTTGTAGCTCACCAAAAAGAAATGCAGGAGCTATTATCAGCAAAGGGGGATGCATACTGGGCCAAAAAATAAAATAAAATCATAACACAAAACATTGGACGTTTAGCCCCTGCAAGTTCTCCGTTTCATTGTCCTTTGAACCCTTAGGGGCTAGTCCCATGTAGAACAGACACTGCTCAATGACTGACTAAGTGAGGGAGTGAATGAATGAATGAAGGGAATGATCCAGATTGCCTCTTGAGGTCCTTTGGACCCCATGATTTCAAACATCTCCCATGGGATAACATTCTGAAGTCAGAGTATTGAGTGTGGGGACAGTAAACAGGTCTGAGGACAGTGACCCAGGCTATGGCGGTGGTGCATTGAAGCCCCCACAGCCCAGGGGCTCTGAGAACATCAGACCAGGGAGTGGTGAGGAACATCGAGCAAGCTGGAAGGTGGAGTGGCCCCAGGGGCAGCTGAATCACAACCCACTCCTCCCTCTGCCTCATCCCGGCAGGGCAGAAACTAATCAGAAAGAGGAAATGCTGGTGGGCGGAAGCTGGGAACACTGAACCTCTTTTGGAAACCCAAGGAGAAGTCCATGAGTTTATAGGGAAAGACAGTGCTGAGTGCGATATTTAAAAATCACAGCTCAGGTCCTTGGAACAATGAGCCAGAGTTCCCCATTTGGGAGCAATCACCTTTTAGAAATGAATAGGCCTGCTGACTGGTCCGTATATCTGAATATAATAGATACACCTTCAAGGTCAACTGACAGGGACTCAGAAAAGAGCACAACTATGGAGAGCTCTGCAGAACGGGGGGGATGCCAAACAGCTACAGGGGAAAGGGACAGCAATGCTTTTAACATATAATTGCACTGCGGTCGCCCAAGGCAGGGAGACAGCTGGAGTGAATCGGGGATTATATTGGGACAAGAAGGTTTAAATGAGATCACTGATCACATCCCCTGATGCGACCCTGCTCATTTGTGCCGCCACTGGAGCTCTGAGCAAGCCCAGCACAACTTGGGCACCGAGTTCCCTTCCTTCTTTGAGAGAAGGTCCAGTAACTTCCCAGTTCCCAAATGCCTAAAATTGAGAAGTGTGAAATTGGGTATTTTTGGCAATTTCACTGAAGCCCAACAAAAATGTCTTAGATTCAAGCAGAGACTTCACTGCCCAGAAGAGCTGGACCAACTCCTCTTAATTGAAGGGATGGCTCGTCCAAGGGGAAATTGGGGGTGGGGGCTGCTGGGCTGCACGCTGATGGAATATGGTCTCCCCGTCATGTTGGCTTCTCAGTCACAGGAAGGACTGGGGCTTGATCACTGAAATGTGCAGTGAGATGAAGATGTGATTTCTCACCTTGATCTGTCCTCAAAGAACATGTGTTCCCACTTGAGATGACAAAAGAATATGTAGAAATTTACAGGGTCATAAAGTGAAAGCCATCTGGTAGACCACCGCCTCCAGTAGAAGGGTAACTGCTTGGATGACAAAGTGTTTGAACTGGAATTTAAGACTTGAAATACAGAATTATCCTATATTCTCAAGTTATCTAAGAATTTATACCATTTATACCATTGTTATGGGTTGAATTGTGTCGTCCCAAGAAGGTAGAATGAAGCCCTAATCTCCAGCACTTCAGAGCATGACCTTATTTGGGAATAGGTTGTTGCAGATGGGATTAGTTAAAATGAGGTTGTTAGGAACTAGAAGAGAACACAGGGTACAGAATAAGGTTAAGCAAACACCCGGTATTGTGCAAGTGTTCCCCTTGGGTAAGCTAGGTTAGCTGCAATCTGTTTAGTTTCAAAAATTTTTTTAACTGAAGTTGAGCCGGACCCCACCCTGTTCCCGTGCACGGCCTCTGTAAGCAAATAGCTAACTGCCACGTCTGCTTCTGTGCAACGCTTGCTTGCTCCCCCTTTATAAGGACTTAGCTGTAAGCGCCAGGCGCGACTCTCGTTTGCAGCCCCTTTGGGCACTGTGTCCCCGGACACCCTGAGAGCTCGCCCCTGCGCAGGTTAAACTTGGCCAATAAAATAACATCTTAAACCCTGAAAGTCTCCGATATTTGTTCTCGCGTCTGGTGGATTCAACAGGAGACAATAAATTTCTGTTGTTTTCAGCCATCCAGTTTGTGGTACTTTGTGATATCAGCCACAGGAAACTAATACAACCGTTATATGATTTATATGCCCCAAAAATGGCTTTTTCTTTAGAATGGTGGATGGGCACGTTTCTGTGTGTAGGTGCATGTATGCATATTTTTAAATGTAGTAAAAGTTCTCAACTTATAACACAGATGTGATAGCTAACATGTTTGGGGTTGGGACATGGGAGCAAATGGAATAGAATTACAGTAACTAGAATCAGATGGTAGAAAAGGGCCTGCACGTCGGAGGCAGGGATTGAATGAAAAAACAAATTGGAAGCTGAGAGCCTGGAAGGCATGCGCTTATTAGCGATGCTCTGATGGAATAAACATCAGTGTGTGGAGAGTAAAAATACGTTAAGAAATCTAAATAGGGCCACTGTGGGAATGAAGAAAAAGTGAGCAGGAAGAGACAGAATTTCCGGTGGCCTCCTCTTGCCTCATCAGTCCGCTCTGATTTCACATGTGGTCCGCGCTCATTAACGCTTGTTGCGGTGCTCTCCGAACACAGTTACTTACGCTCACTGGGAAGCAAAAGAAAGCTGTCGAGGACCCTGGGGAAGTGTGGGCTGGCGCCTTCCTGTATTTGCAGGCATTTTCAGATAAGCCACAGATACTTATTCTGCAATTAAACTCTAATTAAGGGAGTGAAAACACAGATAGGTAAGGGGGTAACTAGAAATATGAGCGGTATGTGGTAGGTGCCGAATGAGAGGTCTAAGTGATGGATTCTAGAAGGATCCAGTAATGAGAGATCTTCAGGGGCCATGTGGCTCCCCGCAGGGCTTCAAATTCATAAGCTTTCAGGGACAGAGGGAGCCCGTACAAGAAGATATTTTAGGAAGACAGATTTGCTTGCAGATTTAAGCATAGATGGAGGCAGGAGACTCTAGAGGCAGGAAGCTAAGTTGAGAAATGAGTGCAAAATGCCAGACTGAGGGCAAAGAGGGCCTGTTTTCTGGTGATGACAGTGGGATTGGAAAGAAGCAAATAGAAGAGAACTTGGTTGCTGATTGGATGTGGAAATTCAGAGAGAAGGAGGACTCGAAGGTGGCTCCAAGTCTGATCAAGAGAGAATAATGTTTTCT